>VSMD01123855.1:0-38117 GCA_008750895.1 Mirza zaza
AAAGGCCCGGGGGCGGGACGCGCCGACTCGCGCCGGAATGGCAAGGAGGCCAGGGCCGATCCAGGGAATTGCTCGGGTTTGCTACTGGGGACCAAGGCGCGGCCACCGCGCGTCCCCCGCGTCCCCTGCCGCGGCTGTGGACACTCAGATCTTCCACCCCTACCGGGCATGGCCCCGGGCAGGAAAAGAGAACCCAGGTAGCCCCCCCGGTGGCAGGCGCCTCACTCAGGGGTCTCTAAACCTCTGCCACCCTGACCCCACTCAGCCCTTGCCTCAGTTTCCCCGTGGTGTCACTTGGAGGTCCCTGAACCCCTCTGCCAGCCATGTCCCTACTCCCCGTTCCTGCCCAACTAGCAAGGGGACAGCCACCCCTGGTGGGCTGGGAGGGTGTGGCCAGTGCCAAACCACAGTTGGATGGCTGGGGAGGGGAGCACGTCTGGGAGGACTGGGGAATGGGTGGGGCGGTGGGACCCCCCCCAGGAGCAGAAACTGGGCCCAGCCTGTGCCCATGGGGGATGGGGGGCCTCCAGGTCGCCCTCTAGATTGGGAACTAGACTTCTAGGCTTGGGGAAGGCAGAGAGGGAGAATTCCAGGTGGGTGGAGGGAATCAGGTCCTGGTCATGACCCTCAAGTGGCCAGAATGACCAGGAAGAAGGAGAGTGCTCATCTCTGTCAGGAGCTTCTGAGCTTCTCTTAATTAGAATCGGGACCTCAGCTTCTAGCCCCCTAAAAACAGAGGAATTTTGCACGTTGAACGAGTTCTCGTGGAATTCAGCAATTTGTGAAGAGTTGACGTTTTTACATTAAGTTATATCCTCTATCTTTCCCACTAATAGGTTTTAATAATTCTCAATAAAGTTGTACAGTTATCCCCATAAATGGTTTGGACATCTCCGTAGATTAATCCCTAGTTAACTGATATTGTGAATGCAACTGTCAATTGTCTCCCCTGCTGGTTCCCAGTACAACCTGCAACAGAAGGGAAGATAATGGACATCTTTGTTGCAAAAGGATGTTTTTTTAACATTTCACTAAACATGATGCCTGCTATAGCTTTCTTTGAAGATTCTCTCACCAGATTAAGGAAGTATTTTATCTTTCATGTATAAGTAGGTTTTTTAAAAAATTGTTCATTGGATCTTATTAGATGCTGTTTTCTGCATCTTTTCGTGTAATTTATTTCTCTTTTAATATTGCACATTGTGTCAATTTTTCCAGTGTCAAAGCAATGTCAAAGCAATCTTGCATTCTTGAAACACATGAACCAAACTTGCCCTTTGTGTGATATCCAGTGCTGTACCTGCATTCAGTGTGCTAATATTTTGTTTATAGTGTTTATATCTGTATTCTTGAATGAACTACAGCTGAGATCTTTCTTTCTTTCTTTTTCTTTCTTCTTTCTTTTCTCTTTCTTTCTTTCCTTCTTCTTTCTTTCTCTTTCTTTTCTCTGCCCTTGGCGGGTTTTATAAACTAGGTTGTGTTGGCTTCATAAAATGAGGCATTAGTTTTTTCTGGAGTTGTTTTATTCTTTGCAGGAATTTGTGTAAGGTTGGATTTCTTACCAGGGAAGTTCTCTGAACCAGTCTTCTTTGTGGGAATATTTTTTACTATTGACCTTTAGAAGAATTGAGATTTTTCTCTTTCTTCTTGAGTCAAATATTCATGTTTGATTAGATTTTTCTAAGAATATTCTCATTTCATCTCAAATTATTGGCAAAATGCTGTTAAAATAGGCTCTCATTCATTTTGGCTATTCCACATCTGTAAAAATACCTCCTTTTCCTTCCTGATAGGAGTGACTTGTACCTGTTTTCTTTCATCCTTGATAAATTCAACAAGTCATTTTCAATTTCAGTAATATCATAAAAGAACTGAGTCCCCGCTTTATTGTTATATAATTCCCACTGAATATTATTTATTTCTTTACTATTTGTTCTTCCCTCTTTTTATTTCCTTCACTCTCTTTTTCTTTGAGATTATTTTGCTGTTGTTTTCTAACTTTCTGAGATATACCCTTAATTTATTAATTTTCAGCCTATTTATTTTCTGTAAAGTTTCTCTGTCCATTTTAAGGTTCTCCATTTCTCTTTCTGTACTGGATTAGCTGTATTCTACAAGATTTCCATGCACCGTTTACATTATTGTTTAGTTCAAAATGTTATTTAATTTTCAATGTGAGTATCTCTCTAAATCACTGAGAGCATATTTTTTTGTTTCCAAGAGTATGAGATGTTCTAGTTATATCTTTGTTACTGACTTGTAGTTTTTGCTTATAGAACATAGACTAAATAGTTTCACTCTAAATTTGTTTAGGCTTGCTTTATGGCCCAGCATTTGGTCTATTTCTCAGTCTGTTTGGTCTCCTATAGCAAAATCCCATAAGCTGGGTGCCTTTAAACAACCAAAACTTACTTCTCACACTTCTGGATGCTGAGAAGTCCAAGATCAAGGCGCCAGCAGATTCAGTGTCCAGTAAGGGCCTCTTTCCTGGGTGGCACCTTCTTGATGTGTCCTCACAGGGCGGTAGACACAAGGCAGCTCTCCAAGACCTCTTTTATAAGGGCATCTCCCAAAGGCCCTACTTTCTAGTGCCATCACATTAGCTTTGAACCTAGGAATTTGGAGGGCACACACACATTCAGACCATAGCAGTCAATTTTTGACAATGGTCCTTTTCTTCTTGAATAGAATATACATATTGTAACTCCAGATGCGATATCCTACACATCAGTCAACTGAGACTCCAACTTTCTTCAAGTTATTTCAGGTAATGCTTCTTGGCCATGAAAAGTTTGAAATTTTGATGTCAGGATAACTATGCCAGTTTTCCTGGGGGTAGGAAGTTCATGGTATCTTTTTCCATCTGTTTACTTCTTTGCTTTTTTAGAGGTGGGTTCTTGCTATGGTGCCCAGGCAGGAGTGGAGTGGCTATTCACAGGTGCAATCATAGCTCACTGCAGCCTCAAACTCCTGGGCTTAAGAGATCCTCCCACCTGAGGCTCCCAGTAGCTGGGACTGCAGGTGTGCACCCCTGCGCCCTGCCCATGTATTTACTTTCAGCTATTTGCTATCCTAGCCCACCATTCCTGGAAATAGGAGCTCCTCTCCAAAGGACTTTCTTCATGCGTCCTTCATCTGTGAAATGCGCACTTACATCACACAAGAGTCATGTCTGTGCGCCTCATGTTTCCAACAGTTTTATTTGCATCTCTGTGATGGAATTTCTTGGCCTCTTCTGAGCAGTGTCTGGGGCAGGGCAGGACTGCCGGGCGCCCCTCCCCACACGCTTCCAGAGCATTCGTGCAGACGTCTGGTGCAGAACACGCCCGTGAGCAGTCCTGCGGGTCACAGACAACCCGACTCGAGTGGCCTCCGACAAGGACGGAGTGATGGACTTGCAAACTTGGAATGCAGATGTGGGGCGCCCAGGGCCGCCTGAACCCAGAGGCCCCCCGTTTCCCTGGGATCCCCCTGCCCTGCCCTCCTCCCACATTGCTGCCCCCCTCACTGAGGCAAGCGGCCCGGCAGAGTGGGCATCACCCTGCACACGAGGCCACACAGAGGAGGAGGAAGCCATGAGACCAGTATCCCAGGGACACTGTCTGCTGTGGCCCTCCCGGTGGGCCACATCAGTCCTGCGCCCATCGCTGATGGCATGGACCAGAGCCAGGGTACAACCAGGGGAGGGGTTGGTGGAGGCCTCAGGCCTAGGACAGGCTGCTGGCCATCACCCAACCCCCAAGCCCAGGGACAGTGGACATTCCTGAGCCAGCACAGCCCAAGAACAAACAAAAAAATTCCAGTAACAGGGACACACTCAGCTGAACTCTGGAAAGGCATGGCAGGAACCATCCCCAAGGCTTCCAGTGTAAGGGCTCATGGAAACCCAGGGGTGTCCCCACCTGTACCTAGGGTGAGGAGTCCCCTGCTGCCAGTGGCTAGGCAGGTCCATCCTGTCCCTCAGCAGCCAAGTCCCTGCTCTCTCTCTGCCTGGAATCCTGAGGGCTCTTCCAGCAACCACTCTCAACTAGACTTTTCCCACCTCCTTGCCAAGCCTGGGCATCCCCTCTGACTCTTCCCCAGCCCTGCTACAGGTGTTACAGAGGGAGGAGACAGTGGGATTTGGAATCATAGCTGGGTCCAGATTCAAGTCCAACCACTTCCCTCCAGGGATATTTGGAAGGACATGTAATAGCTTCCAGAGTAATGTCTACCTGAGGCTTGTATGTATCTGGTTTTGTTTTGAGGGAAGGTTGAAGATTTGATGAAATGTATAGGTGAATGGCCACTTTGCTGGGCACAGGATACGGGCTCAACACCAGGCACCCCTTCCTTTCTCCTTGGATGAGAGACAGAACCTGTCCTCTAATCCTGAGCAGCAGGGGCTGACCTCACATACCCTGGGCCATGCACTGCTGGTCTCAGAAGATAACACAGGCCAGCAGCCACAGCAGGCTGAGCCCAGAGGGACAGACCCATACACACATAGGAGAAGAAAAGGGACAGTAGCCTAAGGGCATGAAGAGAAAGGATACCCCCTGCACGACCCCACCAGACTTGCACCACCAAAGTCGCAGGATTGAGTCTTCTTGACCACCAGAATTCATGTGACCAGGCAGGACAGTCACCGTGACCACGGCTGTGCAGGCTGGGAAAGACAAGTTGCTGCATCTCCCACCACCAGTCCTGAGCACAAACTTGGTCACCCTTGTGGATGAAAGAAAGATGTGCCACAGTGGAGTGGGCCATGTTGACCCACCTCCCAAGTTGCACAGCAGGTGGCCAGTGCTGAGTGGGGACAGACAACAAGGAGTCTCTGCAGCAATCCCAGGCTCCAGTGGAGGTGACTCTTCCACTTAGACTTTACGATCCAGTAGGTCCGGTGGTATCCAAAGCATCCGTGGCAAATGTGGGTGCTGCATGGAGCCTCTGGGAACACCAAGGAATCACAGCACAGGACTCTAGGATTTGGGAGTGAATCAGTGTCCTCTTCTGCAAGTGACTGTGCTTCCTTTGAGAAACAGCTTCTACTCACAACTGGGCCTTGGGGGAGACTAAATATCTACCCATGGGACACCAGGTGAGCCCCCAGCCCGAGCTTCCCGTGTGAACTAGGTATTCTGACTCCCACGGCGATAGCAGCAATGAACCATCAGGGGAAATCACATATAAGAGCTCAGGCTCAGTCAGGACCAGGAGGGACAAGTAAGTTTCATGAACAGGTGGATCAAATCCCTTTGTACCTGCTCCCCTCTCTCAATCCAGCCTAAGGCCTCTTAGGCTGCTCTTAGATTCAGATGACGGAGGAAGAAAATGCCTGAGTCTGCTTTATGGCCAATCCATATGATACGCTGGAACCTCCTCAAGGTGGTCAGCTGCAGCCGCTCAGCCCCACTCGTGGGTAACCCTGAGTGACAACGGTGAAGGACAGATTTCCTAGGGACAGAAGACTGATGGGTATCTGTCCTTGGCAACTTGGCCTGGATTCAGAGATGACAAGAAATACAGATTTGGAGTGACTTGTGAGGAGTCACTAGAGCTTTGGCTGGATGGTCAGAGACTTGAAAGGATCAGCGATGAGGATTTGAAAACCAGCGGCAAGGAAGAGTGGGAAGTGGTATAGGGACGAGCCCCTTAAAAAGGACACAACAAGAAGACATTTGTGTCTATATGAATGATCACCAAACGCCATAAGAATACCCTCTGCAGAGGAGGCCTCAATCATCAGGGAGACAAAGGAACACAGACTCCATAGATGTCAGTCAACCTCATTCCCCAGGCATCCCAGCATTTGCCCAGTGGGCCTGTAAGCAGAGGGGCTGGTCATGGTGGCACACATAGCGGCCGTGCTAGACCTCATCAGCATGGTTGCTGTTGTTGGCATGTGGTTTGTCTCCTCCAAAATGAATGTTAAAATTTAATTCCCAACATGGCAGCATTGGAGGTGAGGCCTCCTGGGAAGTATTTGGGTCATGGGGGTGGATCCCTCCTGAATAGATTAATGTCCTCCCTTGGGGTGAATGAATTCTCAATCTTAGCAAGAATGGATTAGTTCCCTCAAGAGCAGGTTGTAAGAGAGATAGACAGCGTGTCCAGCTTCTTTGGTTTCTCTTTTTCACCTCTTATCTCTCTATGTGATCTCCCTGCACATGCCCGATCCACCCGTGTTCCACCATGACTTGAAGCAACCTGAGGACATCACCAGACGCAGCTGCCTAATCTTGTACCTTCCAGCCACCCGAATCATGAGCCGAATAAATCTCTTTTTGTCTCGGGTATTCTGCTATTACAGAGCAGCACTGAATGGACTAAGACAGAAAAGCTCCCTCTTCCCAAGGCTGACCTGGCTAACACTGACACCAAGTGGCTAATCTGTCAAGAGCAGAGAACAGCACCAAGTCCCTATATTTGCTGTAGCACTATTCTCAGAGACCACTTGCCACCTAGCGGCAGGATGATTGCATTGGATGGGATCACAGGGAAGGGGCACAGCACCACCATCCCTAGACACGTGGATGCCTTAGTCAGCATCATAGCATTCTCCACCGTGTTGTGTCTAATTAGGGCATTCATTTCACTGCAAAGGAAGTGCAGCGTGGAATTAACTGGTCTTACCACACACCCACCACCCAGAAGCAGCAAGCCTAATGAAAAGTGCAGTGGCTTACTGAAGCCTCTGTTACGGCACGACATGAGACACAGCACCCCGAAACGTGCAGCTCTGTCTCACAGGATGCAATTTGTCCTTTGATTCAAAGACCATTATATGACACAATGTTTTAAGGGTGATTGGCATTCTTTTCAATTAGGTGTGGTAAGATGCAAGGACTTTGAAAATTACTGGTAAAAAGGATACTCACAGATGTCAAGAAAGGGGACCTGTCATGCCACACAGGACCAAACGGGAAAGCATCAGCATTGGTCAGGAGCCTGAGAGGAGGGGAGAAACGTGGGCAAGAGACTTTCCTGTGGTTTCTGTGGGACGGAACAGGACAGGCACGGAAAGCAAGCTTAGGATTGGCTAGTTGGAATAATTTCAGCAGGCTCTGGGGGACACAAGGACGACTCAGTACCTGGTTGTCTGGCACCTGGCCCTGGAGTGATTAGGACAGGTGGACAGTGACCCAGAGCATGATAAAGGAAGTGCTTTTAGGGGGATACAGAGCCAGCTTACTTCTGGGAGCCACCTGAATTCGCAACAGGGCAAGGGATAACACTTAGTCCCAAGTTTAAGTGGTCAGTCACTTGACCAGTTTGCAAATGGGAAACATAGCCTTTGGCGTAAAATGAAGGTGCATTCCAGAGAATAAAGGAACGGTAAGGTTTTTTTGAGGACGGGCAGTTGAGACAGGGTCTTGCTTTGTCACCTAGGCTGGAGTGCAGTGCTGTGATCACAGCTCACTGCAACCTTGAATTCCTCCCTCCTCCCAAGTACCCGAGACTACAGGGGTGCACCATGCCCAGCTAATTTTTTTATTTCTGTAGAGAAGGATCTCACTATGTTGCCCAGGCTGGTCTCAAACTCCTGGCCTCAAGGAATCCTCCCACCTTGGCCTCCCAAAGTGCTGGGATTACAGATGTGAGCCATTGCACCTAGTTTGGGTTTTATAACGAAAACTCCTGCTGTTGATGAACCAACAAGGGAGGTTCAATGTTGTCTGCTGCACAGATGGGCAGCTCTTTAGGGACAGCCAAGGGAGCAAGTAGAGCTGTTTGTAAGGCACAGGCATGTTCTGGAGGAACTGTAATATGAATTTGTTAATTCTAAAAAGTTACTCGAGCCTGTGATTTAGAGAGAAGATCTCTACCCAGCAATGGGAGAGCACACTCAGGCATGTACAGAAAGTTTTGTTTGAAGAAAGAATTTTCAATGGCACAATGTAGTGGCTGACGAAAATGTTTTTGGAAGGGTTTTTTAGATGCCCCGGTTACCAGCACTGAATCTTAGTAAGCTTATTCAATCTAAACTTTAAAATGAGTAGGTTGTGCCAGTATCAATCAGGAAATCAGTCACTTTTTTTTCACTTTTATGGTTATCCTGAGTTCCTGGTGGGAGATATTAGTTACTGGCTATAATTCTCAAGATTTTGGGGAGCCCTAGGGACTCGTCATTTTATATTTTCTGTATTTAGCCCCAACAGTCGTGCAGTAGGTCCCCAATACTCCTTTGTCAGAACTTAGACAATCTTATTTTTTAATGGCCCACCTCCTTGCTATGGGCATATTGGTCCTTTATTAAGGGATTTTTATGTATTGTTTTCTTTTTCTTTCTTAATTTTTGGTAGAGAGGTGGTCTCACTCTTCCTCAGCCTGGTTTAGAACTCCTGAACTCAAGTAATCCTCCTGTCTCTGCCTCCCAGAGTGCCAGGATTACAGTCATGAGGCACTGTGCCCGGCCTATTAAGGGATTTTTTAAGATATCTTTTTTCTCTGTGGGGCAGTGATCCCTGTTGGGGAGACCTCCCTAGAGTTTTTTGTCAGAACTGTTGTCAAAAGTTTTTCCTGTTGTTTTATTTTATATATCCTTTTGTTTTTTTAAGTCTGTTTACACTTTATAAAGAACTTATAAGCCATTTTAATCAAATGAGATGTGGGCAAAGTGAGAACCCCTCTAACTTCTGTTAACTTTTGCTGGATATTAGGTATGTTCTGGCCAACAAAGGTCACATTAACTAATCTTGAATTATCAGGACTTCCTGGATCTATATTAGTGTATGTTTGATATGTTTTTATAATCTTTTTTAGGAAGGCTGATGGATTTTGACTTACTTTTTGTCTTATTTCCTGAACCTTGTTCAGGCTTTTAGTTTTGGGCGCCCTTTTTCTAAGCCCAACCAGGATTCAGTCTCAAAAAAGTTGAATGTTATCTTCATCTCCATTGTCTGGTCCCAGTTGGGGTCATGTGTTGGGATGGCTAAATGATGAGCTCTGCTTATTCGGGTCTTCCGCATGTACTTGGTCCGCTTCCTCTTGAGCCTTTTCCATGACAACGTGATGCTCCTCAGAGGTTAGCAGTGTGTTAAGCAGGCTCTGGACATCTGCCCACGTGGCGTGGGGTGAAGAAAATAGATACTCAAAATAGATTACTCAAACAGATGAGTTATACGCTTTGGATCACCCTATAGCCAGGGTTATTCTCATTCCAGTTATACCAATCAGAAATGGTAAATGGGTTCTAAACCCAATTAATCCAGCCGGTTGTCCATTCTCATTTATTCCTCCTACAGGGACCTCTCTCAAAAAAAACTGTGCTTCCGGGACGGAGGGAGGACCTGACCAAATGGTGGGCCCTGCTGTGTGGATGGAGGCGAGACCACGTCCCCGTGCTGCCCCGGCGACTCTCCGAGAAGGAAGGAAGTGAAGGGTAGGTGCCTGGAGGAGTCGGTGAGGGTGAAGAAAGGGGTCCAGAGCCATAAGGGGGGGCAGGAGAGCTAGGAGAGGGACCTCCAAAGACATCAGAGCTGCAGCCAGAGCCACCGCCACAGCCAGAGCTGCCACCAGCACCTCAGCCACAGCCTGAGCCTGAGCTGGTGCAGCCACAGCTGGAGCTGCTGCCACAGCTGCCCAAAGGTCTTCTTCAGCATGGGCGTTTCCTTCTCATGGCGATACGTTGTTCTTAGATGTGCTTTGTCATTCTCTGACCTTCGTGGAGGCTGCTGTCTTCTGTATTAGAATCTTGCACAGTGATTTGATCTAACTTGTTTTGATACAGGAGCATAAAACACTGTGCATAAGGGATTTCATCCCATTTCCCAACACGGCGGCAAGGGTCGGAGGTCCATTCTGTCCTGACAATCGGGTGCCCTTGGAGCTGTTGAGAGCAAAGCCAGCGGGAGAAGCCAAAACCAGTCTCCGCAGACAGTCGGCCAGCCTGTGACCAGGGAGGCTTCAAAGTCTCTCCCTGTCCCATATCCTCTAGCGGTGAAAAAAAAAAAAAAAAGCAGAAATAAAAAATATGAGAAAAAATAATAAAGTCGCTCCCTGTTCCATGGCCACCAAGCCATGAGCAACAGATCCTGGACAAGACCCCAAATTGCTGACGAACCCACAAGAGGGGGTTCAGTGTTGCTCACTGGGCAGAAAGCCAATAACAAAGACAACAAGCACTGTCCAGGAAGAAAGGATTTATTAGTGGGGATGCATCTACTGGGAGTGGGAGGCATGGACCATGAATCCACCTCCCCGACCAATAGGGTTGGGTTTTCTGGAGGTAAAATGAATAATGCATGAGGGGAGTGAGCCTCACTGCGTGTTTGGGTACCGGGCAGGGCACGCAAGCGCCGTGAGAAATCATGCTGATACACGTGTATCCCATGATCAAAAAATGGTGGGTAAGTCATTCCCAGGGTGGGAACTTTAGTATTATAATGAGCTAGGGGTTAATACGGGTTATTCTTTCGGCCTTGTGCACAGGCTCAGTGGGTTATTTGGGCACGATCCATGGTGGACTGTCACTTGTCTTCTCCAGACAAACAGGTGACGTGAGACTTTGTAGTTACCTTGCGGCTGCATGGAGGTGCTGCCATTTCTGAGAGAAAAAACTCAGAATGCATCAGTGCAACGGAAAGTTACAAAGTTCTGGTCAGCAGATCACACTGAGAGCTCTCCACCTGTTTTCTGCCTAATTTGAGACTGCGGCTGCTAAGCCACCAGGGCTGAGATAAAAGTCACTGTCTAAGTCGCCTAGAGCAGCCGGCCCCAGCCATACTGTGAACTCATTTGAAATATGAAGGAACTAAAAACACTATCGAGAAAACATTTTCTTGCTTATGGAACTGGTTACAACATTGTTAGAGAAATTCCTGTATGAATTCACAGAGATTGAGAGATAACTCAGTACACAGCAATATATACATATGAAGAAAATACAGTTTGATAATTATATGCCAAGAGAAATATGATATTTTGTGCCTAATATCTGTTAATGCTGTCTTTTATCTAATCCTGAACAAAGTTTACTTATTGGTTCTAGAAATATTTGATGACTCAGGAGTGGTAGAAATGTCTAAGGATGGTATTTCTAACCAAAAATGGGACCTCTGTGTGTTCCTAACATGTCAGATTTGTTCCTTTTCAATTTGAAATCCTCGATATTGACTACATTTGGGGGTGCACCAACCCCCTCCTATAATTTGTTTCAAGAAACAGAGAATAATGATTGTGGGTTTGGGATTCAATTTCTAAAATAAAACACTTAATCTTCAATGGCATTTTTGTATGTGTAAAGGCACACTGGTCTACACCGCAGCAGTCAGACCTCACAATGTGGATTGTGCAATCACTCTGAAAAGTCTATGATGCCCTGTCACCATGGTTATGTGACAATATATATATCTGGCCACCAGCTCTAGCTACCACTGTCCTGAAACATGGGCAACCTGTGTTCTTCTCGTGCTACAGGTATGTTCCTATTGAATTGTTGAATGCTGTCCTCCTTCAAAGGGACTAGTTAGTATTTGTCAAAATATTTTATATAAAAACACTATCATCTGCATTTTTCCATAGGCAGTTACAAATGTATTTTGTGGTTTTGTTTTATTCCTCCATTTATATATTTAATTATTCTGCAAGCCTTTAAACTTCTCCACCATTTAAAAATGTGTTATTTTCTAGTACATCCTGCACCCCTCAAACTTCCCATAATTAGGTACCACGTTGGGGAAAATATGGCAGAGTCTATTTTAATGCTGTTTTTACCTAACTAAGAACCTATTAAAATTATTAATTTCCAAAATTTGGAGGAAATCCAGAATGGTACAGACGATTTTGAGGTTTTTCACACAAAACTGGATATTTTTAACATGTTTCCCTCTTCCTTTTCATGGAATCTGTATTTAGTTCAATAAATCTTGGGTATGTCATTTCTATTCATATATTAATATATAAACGTAATAAAAACATGTCTTGTCCATGCATAAGTGTATGGAAAAAACACACATTTATATTTATGCATATGACTTTGTACAAAATTATAGGGATATCCATTATAGCTGATCGCCCAACCTTCGTACATTTCTAGGGGTAAATATGGTCAAGTAGAGTCATTTTTTCCTTGGTTACCCAGTGATTAGCCACTATTTCAATAGGCAAAGGTCGATATAATGAATTAGTAGAGACTGTTAACCAACACTATCAGATTTATTTACACTCAAAAACCAGTAGATCATACACATACTTATGGAGATAAATACAAGTTATACTAAGAGATACTTTTGTAAATTTAAATCCAGCACTGTACCTTTGAGAAACTGTTTCTCTGCTAATGTTATTTTGATGTATTATGTAACCTAGTTCTTCTGACCCACCATCCAAAGCTCTTTTTAAGAGCTAAGCTATGGTCAGTTTCACAACTTGGAAGTCTTCTAAGGGTAGAGGCATTTATATTTGTTAACAATAAATAAGACATGAATTTTTTCATGATTTGGGCATACCAAACTTGTTAATAGATAAGCTGGTCCAACCAGCAGTCTTTTCTGCCCTATTTTTAGAGACTTAAGTATATTAAAATCTTTGTGATATGCTATGTAGACTTTTTTCCTATGCACCATTTATCTTTTGGGTTTTGTTTTTTGAACTTTATGTCATACACAAGTTTTGTAATTTGATATAACAAACTTTAATTCAGCGTCCCTGGTTTCTTCTATCTAACACTTTGACTGGCTTGTGATCACTCTCTACAGCAATCTGTGCTCATTGACGACAGCCAGTGTCAGTTGAACTAAGAGTTCTGATCCCCTTGTGTGTGATAATCTGTTTACCTGGGTTTGTTTCAGAAGAGGTTCCGGAGGGTGACCAGCCTGTCACTGTCCAGCCAACCCTAGAGACCCCTACAGAGGTGAACTGCTGGGAGACATGCTGTCCCTTCTTCCACAGCCCCAGGATCCACCCAAGTGGCATCAGTACTGTTGCACCTAAGCCAGGTAACTGGAACCAGCCAGGGGCCCTCTAGGCACCCCGTGCCCAGGCTGTAAAAACCCAGGATGCCCCCCCATATATTGGGCCAGGAAGCTGGTCAAGCCTTGGCTGGAGCCTGGTGCCCCAAGCCACCCCATGCCCCCAGGTACGAAAGTGGGTTTTTAGACATGGTTTCCTGCATCATTTGAAAATATAAATATATATATGTATATAATTACTGACTTAAACCTTTGTTTGCAAAGTCCAAGGTCTTGGTTCCTCAGGGATGATTTCTTTCCATTGCTCTTCTTCCTGATTCTGGCCCTGTGTTGATTGTTCCTGAGAACAGTACCAGGCTTGGTGATCTCTAGGAGGACTCATGGGACTCACCTAATAGTCTTTAACTTGTCCATGATGTATATATAACAATAAAGGGATACAAAGTAAAATCAACAGAGAGAAACTGTCCATCGGGTGAGGTCCAGAGAAAACCTATTGAAAGGCCCCAAGGCTGCTCTCCCAGGAGATGACTGCTAAGTTTTCCAGCAGGGAGTGTGAGAGCATGTGAGCTCACTTTCCAGCAGGGAGTGTGAGAGCATGTGACCACTTCCTGTGGTCAACAGGAAGTCTGATTATAGACTCAGGGTTTCCAGATTGATTAGATATTTGTCATGTAGGTGCCCCCTACCTAGTGTGTACCAAAGTCCTTTATTTTCAGACAACAGATGTTCTGCATGAGCCGTGCTGTGTACACGAACCGATCCGGCACACGCCATGCCACTCTTATTAATGCTGGTAATTGTGGGAACCCTCCAGATACCCATTCTCGGGTGTCAGGCATGGGCCAAACTTGAAGTCACGCCTTTTGAAGGACAGCACTTTAAAATTTGCTTTATTAACCCTTCCTGCACGGCCTGTACTTTATTTTCTCCTATGAATCCTGTATAATATTCTGGCTAATTGGATATATTAAATCAAATAATGGGATAACTAGAAATCAAAATCTCTACATACACCAGCATTTATTGTTGTTGCTATATGTTTTAGTTGTTTTTATTTGCTTCTTAGTCACTCTTCTGATATCAAGACCTAGGAATGATCAAATCCTGAAAGCTACTTACTTTAGAAATAAGGACAAATAACAAAGTGAAGGACAGCTTTGTTCTTCTTTCATCACATTTGTTGCAATTCATTGTATTGCAGAGTTAAAATGCACCAGCTTTCACTCCATCTCCTCTCTTGAAATAATCTCACACTGACGGGCCAGTACAAGCAAAGATATCCTCCACACTCTGTAAATACACATGACACGCCTCCCATAATCGCATATAACAGATCAGTAAGTAAATACCATGGACTTTTTGCCTACGAATAATCCAATCTATTTCTTAAACTTTCCTTTTATTCAAGTGAAAAATCCTATTTCAAAAAACACAATAGCTACAGAGACACACATTTGGATCCACATAGGTGAAAACAATAGTGAAAGTTTCAAGAAGACTTGGCATCAGTCTCAGCTGGAGGCCTTTATACTTAGGATAGACAAAGCACACACGCTAATACTGTTGCAGGAGGTTTAGATACCATTTAGCTGGGTTTCAAAGCCAACAGTATGAGTGATGGGACCCTCTCATCAAGTGATAGCATGCAGTTCAGTACCATTTGATTCTAGTTTGTGTTGTGTTATGTTTCCATTAGCAATTGCCAAGGTCTCAGTTTCTCATTGCTTTCCTGCTCCTCTTTCCTGCCTGTCTTCCCATGAGGGGGGACGGTCCAGCAGCAGCTCCGTCTCTGCTGCTTTTCTTTTCTTTTCTTTTTCTTTTTTGTGACAGAGTCTCACTCTGTTGCCCGGGAACAGTGCCATGGTATTAGCCTAATGCACAGCAAGCTCAAACTCCTGGGCTCAAGTGATCCTCCTTCCTCAGCCTCTTGAGTAGCTGGAACAACAGGCAAACACCACCACACCCAGCTAATTTTTTTCAATTTTAATAGAGACAGGATCTCGCTCTTGCTCAGGCTGGTCTAGAATTCCTGAGCTCAAGTGATCCTCTTGCCCTGGCCTCCCAGAGTGCTACGATTCCAAGTGTGAGCGACCTCGCGTGGCCCATTGGTGCTTTTGACCCAAACACACCCACACACACTGTCCCACTGTCTACATAGCGCAGAGCTCCTGAGAAAGTCATGAGCAACAGCACCGATGGCCAACAGCATTCTGTGTCCTACTCGCCTCACAGAACGACCTGGTGCAGAAGCAACCAGTGCAAGGGTACGGGAAAGGAGGCCATGGACAATGAGGGTGAAGTTGCCTGGTTTCCCTCAAAATAGAAATGTTGCTTTATTTGTTTCTCTCTTTTTCAATGGATTTCAAATAAGAAAACATGACAATTCACATTATGGATATTAATTACTCTTTTCTGGGATGGTGCACAGGAGATCATTAGCCACTAATGTCTGATGACAAAGGACATTAACACACAGCAGTACTAGGTAGTAAACTGTATCCCATGGTTCCTTTTCCTTGGAAGCGGAGACTGCTCCTTGGAAGAAGTATATTGTACTTGCTGACCTAAGTGGACAGGAGAGACCCTTCCTCCAGGACAAGCTCATGTCTCCTGTGGTGGCCCTGCCCTTGCTGTGGGGACCTGTGACTTGACCACAGCGTCTCCTCTAGTTTTCAATACCCATGGAGGGAAACAGTGGATGTGCGAACCTTCCACACAACACGACGTCATCCGCATAATGATTTTTTTCTGTGTTGCAGTGGCGCAAGAGGCCCCAGCAGCCTGTGATGACAGTAAGTATTCCAGAATATCTTGATGAAGAGAGATACCTAGATGCTAACAGGGGTGTGGCGTTTTTCTGCCTTCCTTTGAAGAGCCATCCTAATGCCAGGTTTCACATGGGAATAAGGACAGTAGAAGTCCTTGTTTTTGTTTTTGTTTTCAGTAATTCTCTAGGAAAAATCTACAGCCACATTTCTACATTTCATGTAAGGGACTATGCTCTCCGTACGTTGCCAGGGGGTGTGTGCTTGAGGAACGGTGCTGTCTTGTGTGATGCTACGTAGGGTGATGGGCATTTGCGTTTTCTCAGGAGCTACTTCCTACCTATGCAGCATGATCACCAGGGTCACCTTTGTAAAATAAACTCCATTGCCATCACACACTTCATATGCATAAATTCACTGAGCCCTCAGCAGAGCCATATCTGGGCTTTGGATTATTATCCCCACTGCTCAGTTGGGAATCTGAAGTGCAAAACTGAGTGACCCAAGCCCTGCGGTCCTACCTGAACGGGTGAACCCAGGCGTGTGTCTGCCTGCTGACACCCTCAACTATGGACATGCACTGAACCCTCCACCAAGGGGATAGGACACGACACAGCAAGTGCAGAATTCCCACATGAGAGTTTAAGCTCTGAGCCAAAGACATCCCAGACACTGCCCATCCTTATAAGGCAGATTCAGTAGCTACATAAATCAGGGTAGTTATAGGTCCATTTTGCCACAGACTGGCACAGTCATTACTATGAAAAGCACAAAGAGACCCAGATGCTTCCAGACAGGGTCTAAGAGGTGTGTGGGCCCACACAGGACAGCATGGCCCACTTCTGTCAGTGTTGAGTTCATTCTGCCCAACAGCTGCCCAAAGCATACAACAATCAGGCATGTATTTTAGTATATTCTGTATTGTTATCTCCACAAACGCTGAATGCTCCAATCCTGCCAGCTAAAAACGGCAAGGACAGTGACAGTTAAGAACTGGATGCGCCACGTGGTTATTAGCCTGCTTTCCCCTGGCTTACAGACCATCAGCACTGCCAGTTCACTGGCATGGATCGGTTCATAACATCCACCTGTGGTCTCTTGTTTACTCTCTGCCGCCTCTGGGCTTACGTCTTCCTACTGATTCTGAGAGGAATTTTTGTGATTTCTCTTCTTTACCTGGTAAGTCTCCCTAGTGACTTCTACACTTTCTGAGAGAAACAACTGTGGGCTATGTTACTCCTCCCTATTATTCTCCTTGTTTTCTATTTCATCAATTTCTCTTCTCTTCTGTGTTAGGGCAGGGATCCCCTGAGGAGCTCACCTTGCGGGTTGGAGAAAGAATTCTCACACAATGATTGGGATATAAAGAAGTAAAAGTTTATGCATTTGTCCAGGAAAGGAAGAAAGGGGAGAGAGAGAAAGGCAGGGCGGGGCCAGGACACACAGAGGAAAAGAGAAAGTGCCAGGCAGCTGAGGGAAAGCCGCCTGAAGTTCTAAAGTGGAAAAAATGGCTTTTTTCCCCTCGGCTTCAGCACACTGACAACAGAAGCAGCTGGGGGATGGCAGGGAGTCCTTTGCTCTTTTCTCTGTGACCCCAGCTCATTGAGTCCTTGGAATCTGCCTTTTTTCAGGAACTGAGGCGGAAATCTGAAGCAGGGTGCTCACAGCCCTACAGTCCATGTTGGCTCTTCAATGCTGAGAAATGGAAACTCTTGGAGCCAATGAGTTAGGCCACAGGTGTTTTAATTCAAGTAAACAAAGGGCAGTTGTGCTGTCAGTTCTTTCTTCAAAGGGACAATTATGTGCCATGAGTTTATTTCTCTTTCTGTTTGCTACTTTTTTTCCCTGTTAGCTAGGCAATGAGAAAGGCCACCTTTTAATCTACATATCCTTCCACTACACTATTTGGGTTTATTCTGGTGTTATTTTTTCTAACTTAAGTTGGATATTCATTCATTTCCAGCCTTTCTGCTTTTCAAATGTAAATTACTAAACATTGTTCTCACATCATGCTCTTAGCTGCACCTCAGGATTGTAAATGTTGCACAGTTTTCATCATTAGTAAGTATCGCCTGATTTTCATTGTCATTCAGAGACATTCAGATTACAAGTATGCTTTAACTATTCTCCGGATACAACAAATAGCCTTGTGCCTGAGCCTTGTGATATTTTCTTTGCCAGTCCACCTTTGGGACAGTTTTTGAGATGTTAGGTTGTGGGTCAAAGGGTTAACACCTATGCAGTGTTGCTGAATACTTCACTTTTCTCTCCATGGGTGTTGAATCATACTTTCTTAGCAAGTGTGTGCACAGCCACATGCTGAGATGTGAAATTTTGACATTTAGTCACTGAAGTGGTATTTCAGCACAGTTTTAATTAGAAGTTTTCTTTGTTGAATGGGATTAAGAGTTATTCGTCTTTTTTTGCTTTTCTTTAAACTGTTGGTTCGTGTCTCTAACATGCTTCCATGGGATCGGATCAGTGGCAGTCTTTTCTTCCCTATTAGTAAACTAAAGTACATTAAAATCTTTGTGATACGCTATGCAGACTTTTTTCCTATGCACCATTTACCTTTTGGGTTTTGTTTATAGAACTTTATGTCATACACAAGTTTTGTAATTTGATATAACAAACTTTAATTCAGTGTCCCAGGTTTCTTCTATCTAACACTTTGACTGGCTTGTGATCACTCTCTACAGCAATCTGTGCTCTGATCACAGGGAGTCTCGGTTAAACTAAGAGTTCTATTCCCCATTCTATTCCCCTTGTGTTTGATAATCTGTTTACCTGGGTTTGTTTCAGAAGAGGTTCCGGAGGGTGACCAGCCTGTCACTGTCCAGCCAACCCTAGAGCCCCCTACAGAGGTGAACTGCTGGGAGACATGCTGTCCCTTCTTCCACAGCCCCAGGATCCACCCAAGTGGCATCAGTACTGTTGCACCTAAGCCAGGTAACTGGAACCAGCCAGGGGCCCTCTAGGCACCCCATGCCCAGGCTGTAAAAACCCAGGATGCCCCCCCATATATTGGGCCAGGAAGCCGGTCAAGCCTTGGCTGGAGCCTGGTGCCCCAAGCCACCCCATGCCCCCAGGTACGAAAGTGGGTTTTTAGACATGGTTTCCTGCATCATTTGAAAATATAAATATATATATGTATATAATTACTGACTTAAACCTTTGTTTGCAAAGTCCAAGGTCTTGGTTCCCCAGGGATGATTTCTTTCCATTGCTCTTCTTCCTGAATCTGGCCCTGTGTTGATTGTTCCTGAGAATAGTACCAGGCTTGGTGATCTCTAGGAGGACTCATGGGACTCACCTAATAGTCTTTAACTTGTCCATGATGTATAACAATAAAGGGATACAAAGTAAAATCAACAGAGAGAAACTGTCCATGGAGTGAAGAAAACCTATTGAAAGGCCCCAAGGCTGCTCTCCCAGGAGATGACTGCTAAGTTTTCCAGCAGGGAGTGTGAGAGCATGTGAGGTGTGGTCTACCAGGGAGTCTGACTATAGACTCAGGGTTTCCAGATTGATTAGATATTTGTCATGTAGGTGCCCCCTACCTAGCATGTACCAAAGTCCCTCATTCTCGGACAACAGATGTTCTGCGTCAGCCGTGCTGTCTGCACACACCGTTCATGGACATGCCATGCCACTCTTATTAATGCTAGTTATGGTGGGAACCCTCCAGATACCCATTGTCGGATGTCAGGCATGGGCCAAACTTGGAGTCACTCCTTTTGAAAGACAGCACATTAAAATTTGCTTTATTAATCCTTCCTGCACTTTGTTTTCTCCTATGCATCCTTGTATCATTTTGTGGTTAACTAGATATATTAAATCAAATAATGTGATGATTAGAAATCAGGACTGCTACATACAGCTGCTGTTGTATGTATACTTGTTACTATATGTTTTAGTTGTTTTTATTTGCTTCTTAGTGACTCTTCTGAAATCAAGACCTAGGAATGATCAAATCCTGAAACCTACATACTTTAGAAATAATGACAAATAACAAAGGAAGGACCACTTGGGTATTATTTCATCACCTTTGTTGCAGTTCATTGTATTGCAGAGTTAAAATGCACCCCCTTCCCCCTACCCCCCTCCGTCTCTTCTCTTGCAATAATCTCGCGTTGATTGGCCAGTACCAGCAAAGATATCCTCCCCGCTCTGTTACTGCACATGACACGCCTCCCATAATCGCATATGACACATTAGTCGATAAATACCGTGGACTGTTTTGCCTACAAATAATCCAATCCATTTCTTTAACTTTCCTTTTATTCTGCTTTATTAAGTGCAAAATCCTATTTCAAAAAAACCACAATAACTGCAGAGATACCGATGTGGATACACATAGGTAAAAACAGTTGGGAAAGTTTCAAGAAGACTTGGCATCAGTCTCAGCTGGAGGCTTTTATACTTAAGATAGACAAGTCGCACACGCTAATACTGTTTCAGGAGGTTTAGGTACCATTTAGCTGGGTTTCAAGCCAACAGTATGCGTGATGGGACCCTCTCATCAAGTGATTCCATGCAGTTTAGTACCATTGGAGACTGTTTGTGTTGCCTTTGGTTTTCTTTAGCAAAATGCCAAGGGCGTAGTTTCTCATTGCTTTTGTGCTCCTCTTTCCTGCCTGTCTTCCCACAAGGAAGAATGGTCCAGCAGCAGCTCCGTCTCTGCTGTTTTTGTTTTTCATTTCTTTTTTGGTGTGTGTGTGACAGAGTCTCACTCTGTTGCCCAGGCTACAGTGCCATGCCATTAGCCTAGCTCACAGGAATCTCCAACTCCTGGGCTCAAGTGATCCTCCTTCCTCAGCCTCCTGAGTAGCTGCAGCAACAGGGAAACACCAGCATGCCCACCTAATTGTTTTCATTTTTAATAGAGACAGGGTCTCGATCTTACTCAAGCTGGTCTCAAACTCCTGAGCTCAAGTGATCCTCTTGCCTCAGCCTCCCAAAGCGTAACGATTGCAAGTGTGAGCCAGCTCACATGGCCCATCGGTGTTTTCTAACCAAACACACCCACACACACTGTCCCACTGTCCACATGACGCAGAGCTGCAGAGAAAGTCTTGAGCAACAACACCGATGGCGGACAGTATTCTGTGTCCTCCTAGCCTCACAGAAGGACCTGGTGCAGAAGCAGTCCAGTGCAAGGGTACGGGAAAGGAGGCCATGGACTGTGAGAGTGAGGTTGCCTTGATTTGCTCAAACTGAAATGTTGATTCCCTGGATTCTCACTTTTTCAGTGGATTTCAAATAGGAAAATATGACAATTCACATTATGGATATTAACTACTCTTTTCTGGGATTGTGGAAAAGAGACCATTACCACCTGATGTTGATCACTATGGACATTGGCACACGGGAGAACTAGGTTATAAACTGTATCCCAAGGGTCTATGTCCTAGGAAGTAGAGTCTGCTCCTTGCTTGAAGTATTTTGTACTTGCCGACCTAAGTGGACAGGAGAGACCCTTCCTCCAGGACAAGCTTATGTCTTTCCAGTGGTGGCCCTGCCCTTGCTGTGGAGGCCTTTGACTTGGCTAAAGTATCTCTAGTTTTCAATACCCATGGAGAGAAACAGTGGATGTTCAAACCTTCCACACAACAGGAGGGCATCCACATACTGTTTTCTTCTGTAATGCAGTGGTGCAAGTGTCCTCAGTATCATGTGATGACCGTAAGTATTCTGGAATTACGTGATGAAGAAAAACATCTAGATGCTAAAAGAGAGATGTGGCATTTTTGCTGGCTTCAATGTGAAGAGCCACCCTGCTTCCATGTTTCACATGGAAATAAGGACAGTAGGGGGTTTTTTTGTTTGTTTTAGTAATTCTCTAGCAAAAAAACTATAGCCAAGTATCTACATTTCATGTGAGTGACTATGCTCTCTGTAGGTTGGCAGGCGGTGTGTGCTTGAGGAAGGGTGGTGTCTTGTGTGATGCTACATAGGGTGATGGGCATTTGTGTTTGCTCAGGAGCTACTTCCTAATTACAGAGCACAATCACCAGAGTGACCCTTGTAAAATAAAATTCATTGCCATCACACACTTCATATGCATTAACTCATTCAACCTTCACCAGAGTCGTATCTGGGGTTTGGTTTATTATCCCCACTGATCAGTTGGAGAAAATGAAGTATAAAAACGAGTGACCAAAGCCCTGGGTTCCTGAATGTGTGAACCAAGGTGTGTGCCTGCATGCTGACGCCCTCAACTACTCACATGCAGCTAACCCTCCATAATGGGGATATGACACGACACAGCAAGTGCAGAATTCCCACGTGAGAGTTTAAGCTCTGAGCCAAAGACATCCCAGACACTGCCCATCCTTATAAGGCAGATTCAGTAGCTACATAAATCAGGGTAGTTATAGGTCCATTTTGCCACAGACTGGCACAGTCATTACTATGAAAAGCACAAAGAGACCCAGATGCTTCCAGTCAGGGTCTAAGAGGGGTGTGGGACCACACAGGACAGCATGGCCCACTTCTGTCAGTGTTGAGTTCATTCTGCCCAACAGCTGCCCAAAGCATACAACCATCAGGGATGTATTTTAGTATATTTTGTATTATTATCTCCACAAGCGCTGAATGCTCTAATCCTGCCAGCAAAAACGGCAAGGACAGTGACAGTTAAGAACTGGATGCACCACGTGGTTATTAGCCTGCTTTCCCCTGGCTTGCACACCATCAGCACTGCCAGTTCACTGGCATGGATCGGTTCATAACATCCACCTGTGGTCTCTTGTTTACTCTTTGCCACCTCTGTGCTTACGTCTTCCTACTGATTCTGAGAGGAATTTTTGAGATTTCTCTTCTTTACTTGATAAGTCTCCCTAAAGACTTGTGTTGTATAATTTCTCAGAGAAACAACTGTGGGCTATATTACTTCTCCCTATTATTCTCCTTGTTTTCTATTTCATCAATTTCTCTTCTCCTCTGTGTTAGGGCAGGGATCCCCTGAGGAGCTCACAGTGCCGGTTGGAGAAAGAATTCTCACACAGGGATTAGGATGCAGCGAAGCAGAAGTTTATGCATTTGTCCAGGAAAGGAAGAAAGGGGGAGAGAGAGAAAGGCAGGGCGGGGCCAGGACACAGGGAGGAAGGAGAGAAAGTGCCAGGCAGCTGAGGGAAAGCTGCTTGGAGTTTTAAAGGGGACAAATGGCTTTTTTCCCCTTGGCTTCAGCAGACTGGTTAACAGAAGCCGCTGTGGGATGGCAGGGAGTCCTTTTGCTCTTTTTTCTGTGACACCAGCTCACTGAGTCCTTGGAATCTGCCTTTTTTCAGGAACTGAGGCAGACAGCTGAAGCAGGGCGCTCACAGCCCTACAGTCCATGTTGGGCTCTTCAAGGCTGAGAAATGGAAACTCTTGGAGCCAATGAGTTAGGCCACAGGTGTTTTAATTCAAGTAAACAAAGGGCAGTTGTGCTGTCAGTTTTCTTCAAAGGGACAATTATGTGCCATGAGTTTATTTCTCTTTCTGTTTGCTACTTTTTTCCCCTCTGTTACCTAGGTGATGAGCTAGGCCACTTTTTAATCTACATATCCTTCCACTACACTATTTGGGTTTATTCTGATGTTATTTTTTCTAACTTAAGTTGGATATTCATTCATTTCCAGCCTTTCTGCTTTTCTAATGTAAATTACTAGATGTTGGTCTCAGGTCATGCTCTTAGCTGCATCTCACAATTGTAAATGTTGCACAGTTTTCATCATTAGTAAGTATTGCCTGATTTTCATTTTCTTATAGACATTTTTGATTACAAGTATGCTTTAACTTTTCTCCCAATACAACAAATTACCTTGTGCCTGATCCTTGATATTTTCTTTGCCAGTCTACTGTTGGGACATATTTTGAGATGTTAGGTTGTGGGTCAAAGGGCTAACACCTATGCAGTGTTGCTAAATACTGCCCAGTTTCTCTCCATGGGTGTTGAATTGTACTTTTTTGGTGTGTGCACAACCACATGGTTAGATGTGAAACTTCTAGATGTGACATTTAGTCACTGAAGTGGTATGTCAGCACAGTTTTAATTAAAAGTGAGTGTTTTTTTTGTATGGGATTAAGAGTTATTTTCTTCTTTTCTTTAAACTGTTGGTTTGTGTCTCTAACATGCTTCCATGGGATTGGTGGCAGTCTTTTCTTTCCTATTTTTAGAGACATAAGTACATTAGTATCTTTGTGATATGCTAAGCAAACTTTTTTCCTATTTGCCATTTATCTTTTGGGTTTTGTTTATTGAACTTTATGTCATACACAAGTTTTCTAATTTCATATAACAAACTTTAATTCTATGTTCCCAGGTGTCCTTCTAACACTTTGACCGGCTTGTTATCACTCTCTACAGCAATGTGTGCTCATTGATGACAACTAGTGTCAGTTGAACTTAGACTTCTATTCCCCCTGTCTGACAATCTGTTTATCTGTATTTATTTCATAAGATGTTCCGAAGGATGACCGGCTTGTGATCATCTGTCCCCGCTTAAAAGATCAGGAGTATCACTGGCCTTTCACCGTCCTTCCCCCCGAAGTGAAGAAGAGCCCCATGTCCTGCTGTGACAGACATGTGGGCTGGCTCTGCTGCCCCTGGAACCTGCCATGTAATTTCTGCAAAGTCCTGCGACAGCCAGGTAGTCGGGGAAAACATGGAGACGCCAAGAAGGTGTTGAGGAAACCACCAATGCCGCCTCAGATCCCCTTGGATCACTGGGATGACTATCCATGCTGGTTCATGGTCAGTATTCCCTGACTGCACCGTGGGATACAGAAGGGTCCCTGCTAAGCTCTCTAGCCACCCGCCCAGGTTGCACCTCTAGGCCACCGTGGCCGGCAGCTCTCTCGACATTGTGGTAGGTGCTGGGTTAACCTTTGCTAACCGGGGTGAGGGAAGGACAGTGTCCAGTTCAAGTCCAGCCTTAGGCTCAGCAAATGGCTGGAGGTGGGGGAAGGAAGAGCCGGGTGCGGGTCCTGGCTCGACTTCGCCCCGTGTGGCTAGGCTTCTCCAAGCCTCGGTTTCGTCATCTGCAGTAGGGGCCCCTGACAGCCACTAACCAGGACAATTGTGACCCACCGCTGGGGCATGCTGCTGCTTCTTAGGGAACAGCCAGAGGCAGACCTGCCAGTGACTCCGTTTCCTCGGCATGACCGGTGTTGCCTGAGGGCTGCGGTTCCCAGAAGAAACCGTAGGGTCCCAAGAAGATCCCGAAAAACCAGGCTGTTGAAGGAAGGGGATGGAGGGGACGCTTGGTGCGCAGGCCGGGGAGGGGTGTGATGGGGGAGTGTCGCCGTGGCAGGGTCGGAGGGATGTAGAGACACTGCCCTCCCTTAGGAACCCCAGTTAGAGGCCTCTGGGCCTCACTCGGCCGCTGCCTATGGAAGCTCCCTCTGAGCAAAGAGACGCTTCCACGTCCTCACTCTAAAGCCCTGCCCTCATCAGACAGTCCACGATGTCACGCTGCTTTGAGCATTTCACACGGTGTTTTCTTACCAGGTGGGTCAAGACTGAGCTGTTTTATTTATGTTTTCCTTACACTGAAAGTTACTCAGGTTAAGCACTGCAAACACCTGGGAGGTGTTCTTGTTGAGAAGGGGCAGACCCCCAGCTGCCTGCACGGCCTCCTGTCCCCAGCCCCTCCGCCTCCACACAGACTGCCCGGTGCCACCTCAGCACCTTCCCTGGTGCCGTGGGCAGAGCTGGGCCTGCGACGCCATCTCTGGCCCGTCAGTGGGACTCGGCAGCGTCCTCTCTGCTCAGGCCCAGTCTGGGTGTCGTCTGTGTCTGAGCCGGGCGGGCAGACAGGCTGGAATGTGGACAGCTGGCCCTCAGGTTCTGGCGGCCCACTCAAAGGCTCCCTTGGTGGCACTTGCTCCTCCCTCCCCACCCTTCCTTCATTCACTGCACAGGGGACGCGGAGGGTGTTTACCCACCTGTCTCAAGATCTGTGACCAAGTCTGTGTTTGAGTCTTGTCTCTGCCATTTACTGCCTGGCTGGAGGCACGTGACGTATCCGCTTTCTGCCTCTGCTTCCTCGTCTGAACTGCCCTCTTAGGCTTCTTTTGGGGACGTGTTTCCTATTCTTGTTTATAAACGTGGCAGCTTAACGCAGCTCCCACTTGCTCTCTCCCGGTTCCGCAGTCAGAAGTCCAGGCGCACTCAGCTGGGTCCCACCAGGCTGGACTCAAGGCGTCCGTGGCTTTGCGCTTATTTGGAGCTTCGAGGGACGACTCTGCTTCCGAGCTGTCAGGTTGCTGGCGGAATCCAGTTCCTTGGAGTTGCGGGAGTCAGGTCCCTGTTTCCTTGCTGGCTGTGAGCCAAGGACTGCTCTGTATTTTAGGGTCCAGTGACTTGGGATTTTTATTGCATCTGCAAAATTCCTTCACAGCGGGCCTAGATGATCTTTGATGGAACAACAGGGGACGGGGATCTCGGGGGACTATCTTTAGAATTCCGCATACCCTGAGGATCACATGAGGAAATACATGCAGAGCCTGAGAGGCAGTCCTGGCAGCAAGTGCTGTGCAAGTGCTACCAAGGATGCGCCACCACTCACCGGGCTCCAAAGGTGGCCACTGTGGACTGCATGAAAAGGGCATTTCTGGCTGGGCTCACGCCTGCAATCCCAGCACTTTGGGAGTCTGAAGTGGGAGAATGGTTTGAGCCCAGGGGTTTCACACCAGCCTGGGCAACACAGTAAGGCCCATCTTAAAAAAATGCCCAGGTTGGTGTCCACACTAAAACACGGGAATTGGCAGTGCAGTGTGTGTTGAGTTACACAAATGTTCTCTGGGGCATTATGAAACTACATTCTTTTGTGTGGCGGATGTTGAGATTTCATCGTTGTTTTTCCACAGTGGTTTGCTAAGGTGGCCGTCCTCGACGCCCCACTGGAGGCTGCCACGGCACTCGTCATCTGCAGCCACGCCGCTTCCTACTGGTAAGTATCGACTGCCCGTCTGAGTGTCATGTGAGACGGCTGTGTGGCTGAGGGCCTGGGCAGCTGTCTCCACTGGCTGGAAGAACTGTCTGGTGGTGGCTTTGAGGGGCGTGTGGTGGAATCAATGGCAGAGTGGGCGTTAGCACCCTTCCGCTTGACTTTGCCTCCTTGTTAGTGCGGGACCTCGGGTGTCTGCACCCTCTGAGCTCTAGTTTCCTCATCTACAGGACAAGGTGCTGCCCCTCGGGGTCTCCACCACAGTGTGACCTCAGAGGGAGCGGGCAGTCAGAGTGCAGGACTGGAGCCAGGGCAGGAGTGGGCACTGTTCTCGGCCCCGGTCCACACCCTCTCTGCCTCAGCAGTCACACGCCATCTCCCGTGGCTGGTGCAGCGCATGTTCGGCAGCCTGGATGGCATCCCCGTTGGCTGGAACCTCCGCTGCCTACAGGCCTGCGTGGACCCCGTGGGGCTCGCGGTCACCACGCAATTTCTAGGCCCTGGGGAGGTAGGTTTGTCAGCTGAGCAGGGCTGGGTGCTTCCTCATAGGGACCCCATTTTTAAATTAGTCTGTTTCTTAAAATGAAGAATGAATCCTAGGCTGGGTGTGGTGGCTCGCACCTGTAATCCTAGTACTTTGAGAGTCCGAGGCAGGAGGACCTTATCACTGCAGGAGTTTAAGTCCAGCCTGGGCAACATAGCGAGACCCCTTCTCTACTCAAAATTTTGAAAAATTAGCCAGGCATGGTGGCGTGTGCCTGCAGTGCCAGCTACTTGCCACAGTGGCTGTTCAGGGTCTGGGAGGCACTGGTAATTAGAACTGTAACAGCTACCGATCCTTTAAAGACCAACCCAAGCTCTGCCAGAGGAGAAGCTGCCATGCTGCCTGGTGTGCTCCTGGCTGAGGGTCACGTGGGGACATGTGACCAGGTGCTTTGCTCTTCTGAGTCTCCCCCATTCCAGGGGCAAATTGCCAGCGCCTTGCTCCGGGGACGAGAGGCAAAGGAGATGGGGCTCAGAAACGCGCCTGGCTGCTGGCCTTGCCATTTGTAGGTTTTTGTGAGGATCATGGGAGAGACCCTCAGCCAAGGCTCTTATGCTCAAGGGCTGCCCACGAGCCTCCCTCCGTCTCTCTGCAGGGCCGTGAAGGTGTCCATCCAGGAGCACGTCCTCCCCGACGGCCGTCTGTACCACGAGTGCCTGTGGGGATGGGCCGGCAACTGCAGCACACAGCCGGGTTCCTGCTCTGCAGGACCAGCTGCAGAGGGTCGGAGGGGCCAGGAGGGAGGGGCAGTGTCCTGGTGAAGCATCTGGCTCTGTTCACCCCCATGTCGGGAGAGGTGGCAAGGGAGGCTGTGGCTCGTGGGAAATGCAAGAGCTTTGTGGACGGTTCCTCAGAAAGTGAGCAGGTGGAGGCCAAGTGGCATTGTGGCCCGGGACCCAGCATGGGAACGTGGCCCAGGAGGGGTGCAGAGTTGGAAGAGAGCCAGTGCGGCCTAGAAACCTGTGGGAAAATATCCTGTAGGGTTCCTGTGGCCGGCCGGGGCACAGCAAGAGTCGGCCCAGACTCTGCAGGACGGCCCGGAAGCAGGTGCTCACTCAAGCAGGGGAAGGTGGGTTCCCGGTTCCCGTGTGGGTGCTGTCCCCTCCTCTTAGCCGCAGGGACGCTACCATGGCTCAGGATCCCAGGCCGGGTGGGATGGAGGGACCAGGATCGGGATTAGAGCAGGAGAAGGCTCCTGCTGGAGCCTCACCGCCTGGCACTGGCGCCCCTCTGCTCCCCTAGTCTGTCAGTGCTGGGGGGTATTGTGTCCCCTGCTATTCTCCTTCCTTCAGAATCGTGCAGATTCATTGCACAAACACGTACAGACAAGCAGAAGAAACCGCCTCCCACCCTGTAGTTCCATCCTCAGACTTAGCCCCTGACCCGTGGGCTGTGTCACCTGCATGTGTGCAGGTGCTTTCATGGCGGGGAGACCCAAGTTGACAGTGCTGTGGGCAGTGGCCTGTGTGGGGGCTGTGTGAGTCTCGCAGACCCCAGGCCAAGCACTCCGCCCAACCCCGGGGCGCTGGTCTCAGGTCAGACCAAGCAGCGCGACTGCTGGGTGCCAGGCACGCTGGTGCCCCGGGGACTGGCCCCACTCCCAGCCTGGCTGGTGCCTTCTGTCAGGAGCAGAGCGAGCAGCCCAGGGGCGCATGTGGTTGGACCTGGGGCCTGAGCAGTGTGGACGCTGCAGAGCTCCCTGGGCCCTGACAGGCTCCTCCACCTGCACCGTAGGGGTCGTTCTCGCCCACCGAGGAGTGCGTGTTGGGGCAGCGCCTGCTGCTGCAGCGTCTGCCCGCCTTTGCCAGCAGCCTGAAGCCGGAGCAGGCCTCTCCCTCCCTCCAGCCGCTCTCAGGCCACCAGCCCCCTGGAGGAATTCACACGGTGGGTGCAGGCCGTGGACTGGCTCCTGTGGCTTCTGCCGTCACCCTCCCCCTGGCCAGGGGTCACACACAGCCCCTCTGCCCAGGACATGGGACACGGCAAGGTGCTGCAGGGCTGCGGCTGCGCAGCCCTGACCCCTCTCAAGCCTGTCTCCTTGCCCCCCAGCTGCTGGCCCCTGGCTGCAGCTGCTCCCTAGGCCTTTCCCTGCAGCCCTGCCCTCTGCAGTGCAAAGAGCCACGCTGGCCAGAGAGGGGCCCCATCCTGCTGCTCTCTTGTCCCTTCATCTGCAGGGGCAGCAGAAGTGGGAGCTCGGCACTATGGCAATCTGCTCCCCACCCCCCATCTGTCAGGAGAAGGGCAGAGACCCGGGCCTGACTCCCGGCCTGACTGGGGCCTGCTGAGCGGGTGACTTGTGTAGGGCTGAGGTCAGGTGCACGCAGGAGCCATACTGGCTCGGCCACCTTCGTGCTGTGTGTCCTTGGACTTTCCTTACCCTCTCTGATGTCAGTTTCCTCTCTGAAGAGTGGGTCTAGCTCCAGGGGTGCCCAGGGCTCTCCAGCGGCAGAGCTGAACCTCGCTAACAGAGGTGCTGGGTGAGCAGCAGGTGACCCCCTCCCCTGCAGGGCTGCTGTCCCAAGGTTTGTCCAGCAGAAGCTCTACCTCTTCCTGCAGCACTGCTTCGGCCACTGGCCCCTGGATGCGTCATTCAGAGCTGTGAGTGTTTCCCCATCCCACCTTCCCCTCTGCCCTGCGTGTGGCCTATGCGGGACTCCACTGTTACTGTAGAGGCCTCGGGGGCCACGCTGTTCTGCCTGCTTGGGTTTCCAAAGCCAGCTCTCAGGTGCAGAAAGGCCCCGTGTGCCCCAGTGTCTGAGCAGGCCGGGTCCTGCCCTCACCCGCTGCCCTTGGCTCTTTCGGCTGGGAGAAGCCCGCTGGCGATCCTGGCTTCCAGAGGGCTGCGCCAGGCCTGCCTGTTGTGTCTCTGGGGATGCGGGAAGAGCCCACCGCTCCCCAGCATCTGCACTGAGGTCAAGGAGAAGCTGCCAGAACCTGGTGTGGACCCCCCGCCTAGCTGTCTTCTGGGAGCTGGGCTCCAGGCTACTGGAGGATGTGACTTGAAGCCCAGAGCCCAGCTCCACGGCCACCAGCCGCTGGGCCCTTAACTCCTGAACTGGGCACAGCTGGTGTCAGCCTCCCTGTCACCCTTCTACTGCTTATCCTGAAGGGTTCTGCACCCTGAGGATGAAGTTCCTCCCTGTGCAGAGGTGACCAGGCTGAGGACATGCTGTCAGGAATGGCTCAGTCCTCCTCAAAGCTGCAGATCCCTGGCAGGTCCTCACATCCTCAGGTGGTGGCAGCAGAGATAAGCGACAAGAGCGGAGTCACCTGATATGATGCTGGACACAGACAGTGGCCAGAGAGTGCTGGGCACACGGAGGGCACAGGGTAGGCGGAGTGTCCACTCTTCCAGGGTTTGAGCACTGTGTCAAGCCTGCCCCATGTCTGGCCATCGTGGTCAGGGTCAGCCTCCTCTTAGGACAGGGTCCAGGAAACCCTCAGGGACTGTTTCTTGCCAGACTTGGGGCCAGAAGTTCCATCTCTCATTTGGTGAGACAGTAACTCCCAGGTCGCATGTTTGTAGGGCTCCTGCCAGGCTTTGTCCCCAGGCCAGACTGACCGTCTGTGTTGCTGCTCGTCCTGCTGCAGATGATGATGCTCCTGAGCCCAGCGCCGTGGAGGATGAGTCCACGCAGCCTGGAAGCAGGAAGCTGAAAGAGACAGAGACGGCTGAGGGCTGGGGTCCCTCCTCACTGTGTGGCTAACCTGTGTCACTTGAGGAGCCAGAGCTTAAAGTCTGAGGCTGACAGAGGGGTTGGGAAGTGAGGGGGAGCCTGCAGAAAGGAGAGAGTCGCTGAGTGTGGGAGCCCCGAATCCTGAACAGACACGGACAGCAAAGCCCTGGACTATGCACGTGTAGAAATACTTTGAAAAGCTGAGCTACAGACTCGTTCACGTCCTCGCATGATCCACTGAGGAAGCCCTTGGAGCAAAGGGAAGTCCCCACACGGCCAGCACTGTTGCGGGCTGAGGTCAGCGTGGGTGCTCCAGGAGGCGTCTGGGCCATGCAGGACGGGCCCCTGTGCTGTGCTGGGCGCCGCTGTGCCGCTTCTCCCCAAGCGGGAAACGAGCTGCTGAGGAGGGTGATGTGGAGCCACCAGAAACCTGGGTGCAGAGGTGTCCAACTCACACTGTCCTGCCAGAGCTTTCGACTCTTCTCGGGCAGTGGAGGTTGTCTCCCGTCCTGGGGGCCAAACTAATCTAGGAATAAATTGCTAGAATAATATATATTAGTTAAGTTAAACAAGTCAGCCTGTGATTAAAAGACTTTTCCAATTGTCAGAAACTTGTGATCTAAAGAGTGAAGGCCCTAAAACATAACTGGCCGGCTGCCATTCGGGATTAACTCTTTGTCCAGGCCAGCTTCCTGGGCTGCGACTATTCCGGGTGTGACTTAAACACATATTTTCAGTTTTTGCAACAGGGCCTCTCAACCTTGGCACTACTGACATTTTGGGCTGGATATTTCTTTGTTGCAGGGGGCTGGCCTGTGCACTGCAGATGTTTCCAGCATCCTTGGCCTCTGCCCACTAGAGGCCAGGAGCATATGTCCCATCTGCCCCCAGTGGTGACAACCAAAAATGTCTCAGACATTGCCAAGTGGCCCTGAGGGACAGAAGCACCTGCGGTCCAGAACTGCTGGTAGTTAAACGTGTCTGTAAATATGAGTCATGATATCACAGAGGTCAGGCCTCTGTCCCTCAGAGGAGGGAATCAGTGACTATGATAGTTTTCCCGGAAAGACATGCCCCAGAGAGAGACCCCAGCACACTTGTGCCTTTGCTGGGAAATCCTCAATGGCTCTGCCCAAGTCTTGCCACCACTGGGCACAAGACTGTGCAAAGGGCTGATTTATACAGTCAGCTTTCAGGCTGGCCTGGAAGACAGGACAAGGTGAAAAAACCATGAGCGTATTCGCCCTGCAGCTGTTGGTGGTATTTTGGCTTGAGTCAAAACAGAAATCCAAGTGAGGTGTGTCACTCAGACATACAGCCATTGCCTTGTCCCCAGCCCCTCACACATGGGGTCGTGCAGGTGCCAGTGGCCCAAAGGATGCCGCCAGAAGAGAGGCCGCAGTTCTGTGCTCGCTAGACCTGCAGCACTCAGGCTGACTTCCCGGCCCTTCCACAGGCGGCCAGTTACCTCGGAGCGTTACACATAAGCAGAAGAAAAGAACTGACTTCCGCTGATCCACAAGCATGGAGTTAGCCCCAGGTTCAGCCGGCAGCAGCAGAGGGACCCGTACAATGTAGGGCACCTCTCACAGACCACAGCGAGCCCACTGGGTTTGCACACGTGAACTGGAAAGTTCCCACCTGACTGACTACCCGTGATTACACAGCCATGATCGTGAGAATGTCCATCCAAATAAGGGCACAGCACAAGCCCTCTTACCTGAGCTGGGCCTTAGTAGTGAACCTTCTGAACTCATGCACTTAAAACACAGGGCAGGCTCAAATGACAGATGGCTTCAGGCAAGTTGACACTAGTCATGAAGCAATGGACAGGCTGGACAACATTCAGGACAAGGACTACGGAAATGTACCCGAGGCCATGGGATGTGGGGAAAGCACCCTGACTACACAGAGAAAAGAGGTCTCTGTGCACACAGACTAAGATCAGGAGGAAATACCCAAATTTCCACCTGCAGGGCTTTCCCAAGGATAGCTAAGGTCTTGCTTATCTCCAAAGGAGGGTGGATTTCACAGGGCTGAGTAAGAAACAGAGACGTGAGCTATCAGGCCACAGGTCAGACCTACTGGCTATAGTGGGGCATACCCAGGAACAATGTTCTTCCAAATAAATGTTTACACTGTAATCCTAGCACCCTGGGAGGCTGAGGTAGGAGGATCCCTTGAGCTCAGGAGTTGGAGACCAGCCTGAGCAAGACACCCCATCTCTACAAAAAATAGAAAAATTAGCTGGACACAAGTGGTGCATGTCTGTACTCCCAGCTACTAGGGAGGTTGAGGCAGGAGGATCGCTTGAGCCCAGGAGTTTGAGGTTGCTGTGAGCTATGATGATGCCACCGCACTCTACCCAGGGTGGCAGAGCAAGACCCTATCGGAAGAAAAAATGAAAACAAACATAAACAGAAAAAAAGAAAACATAATGGAATTCTGTTGAATGAAACAATGTTATTCAAGTACCTGCTTTTTTTTTTTTTTTTTTAAGTTTGTTTAAACCTTCCTTTGTAGCTCTCAAATAACGGGCCAGCAGCACAGGCGGGCCAGATGCCAGCTCAGCCCTCCACTGCAGTTACCCTATGGTGCGGAGGAAAGAAAGGGACTTGTTCTCTCCTGTTTTCTCTAACACAGTGCTTCACACACGTGGGGTTCTTTTCCAGCTCTAATTCAATAAACTGCCTGACCCTCAGTGTCCCAGTCAGTATCACCAAATGGTCGCTATGCCCAGGGAGTGCTGGCAAATGTTTAACAGCCAGCACAGAGTGGGGGGAGCCCGAATTTGTAGCATCTCTCTATTTCCTCAGTGTGGATACTCCCACCGTGGCTTGTCAAGCTACCAAGGTGTCCCAGGGAAGAGGCGCCCGGGATCGTGGGCTCTCCTGAGCTGCCGCGAACAGGCTCCAGCGCACCACTGACCGCGCTCTCTGCAACTCCCTGTTCCTTAATTCTCTGGTCTGGGCACAGTGGCCTCCCTGTGCTTCTATACAAGTAGACAGCGACACCCAGTGGCACACGAATAAGAAGCATACCCGCTTCCACCACCCCCAAACTCCCAGGACTTTCTCTCCTCCCTCCTGACCAGCCCTGGGGCCCATAGTGTCCTGCCAAGGCTCAGAGCCCTGGGTGTGCCTATGGGGGACCCCACGGGTCTCCCTCCACATGGGGGCTAGAAGGAGTGGCTTGGATCCTGGCGTTGGAATAAGCAGTGGCCTTATGGAGCAGTAATTGCCACTCCCTGCCCCTTAGGTGAGAGTTATCACAAGGGCACCTCAACCCAAAGCAGTCGCTACAGCACTCCTAGAACTAGAGTTACTCAGCATTTGTTCCTGAGGAGTACTCCCTCTTGGGTCCTGGAATTGGAACCCACATCTCAGGGCCTCCCTTTGCTAGACTTCCCTCTGAGTCCATGTGCAGCCCTTGCCTCCCAAATCGCAGTGGCTTCAATAGCCCAACCTATGGCAGGATAGGTTTGCAACAGCAAAACCATCACACTTAGCCCTTGGCCTCCAAGACCCTGTGTGGCAGCAACAGGTTGCTAATTAACAAAGGTTCACCGGCCTTTCCGTGGCGTACTCTTAGAGAAGGCATCCATTTAGCCCAGGACTCCATTTTTCACATCCCTAAAAGGGCAATGGAGGAAAAGATCAGTAATTCAAACACTCATCCCCAGGCTGCCGCTTCCACAGAGCAGCTCCTACTGCATCCTCAGCAACGGCCTCCCCACCCCAGGGCTGCTCCTGCCGGCCTGCTCTGGCCCGCCCACCACCACACCCTCCAGCAACGATAAGCCCTTCTGTGGACCAGCTCTAGCTCACTCCCTGGCAAGTTTCTTGGCCTCCGGAAGGCTGCATATTCCTCCAAAGCTGAGCTCTCTTGGAAAAGCCCAAATCCCAGCCTTCTGTGGGGTCCCTCTCCCGAGCCCCTAGTTCCTTAGCGGGCCAGCACCCTCGGTGTGGATCAGCAGCTGTTTTCTGAAATCGCTGCTAGTGAACTGCTTACACTCCTTGTTCAAACTCTTCAAGAGTTAACGACTCATTACTGCTGAGCAACTCTGAAAAGTTTCCAGTTCAAATTCCTGACGTGGTTTGTCTCTTGACTCCACCCTGATCAAGTCAGTAACTCAGCATCAAAAGATGAGCTGGAAATGGGGTCATCTCCAAACTGGTGTTAAAAGTTACCTAACACCCAAACCAGCGTAAAAATACCTGTTTCCAGGGATAAGTAGGAGATGTGGAATGGGAGGTGCCACCAGGGAGGTGGTTCAGACTGTACAGATACACCTCACTCACCTGTGGCCCTGCGCAGCAGGTAAAACCTAAGTAAACCTGGCATGGGGGGAGAGTATCAATTCAAACACATCCCCTGGTATAGATGGACATCAATTAGTATTGGCTAAAGGGAGAAGTCCTCAGCTAAACCTCCCACTTCTCCATGGTAGATCAGGCTGATAGTTTTGGAGTGGCCTTTATCAAAGACTTCTCGATGATCAGCCCAAGCCAAATTGGGGTTAAACTGGGGGCAGATATCTGCCAGTAAGCACGTAGTCACCTTCTTTTGGATGGCCATTGGCGGGGGTGGGGTGGGGTGGGGGGGGGTGGGGAGAATGGACGCAGATGCTCTCTCCGCTCCAGTGAGTAATGTGGACTACAAGGCCCACTAGGCTTAGTGAGATTTACTCCCAGGAAAACTACATGAGAGAAGTATGCCCAGCCATGTTTAAAAGAAATCAAGAATTTCTGGTGGCCCCAGAAGGTGTGACAGCTCAGGACAAAGTAAAAACACTCTTGCAAATGCCTCACGCCTACATCTAGTAAAAAGTGATGGGCCATGGCCCGGCGGCGCAGTGGCTTACACCTATAATCCTAGCACTCTGGGAGGCCAAGGCAGGCAATTGCTCAAGGTCAAGAGTTTGAAACCAGCCTGTGCAAGAGGGAGGCCCCGTCTCTACTAAAATTAGAAAGAAATTATCTGGACAACTAAAATATATATATAGAAAAAATTAGCTGGGTATGGTGGCTCATGCCTGTAGTCCTAGCTACTCAGGAGGCTGAGGCACAAGGAGTGCTTGAGCCCAGGAGATTGAGGTTGCTATGAGCTAGGCTGACGCCATGGCACTCACTCTAGCCTGGGCAACAGAGTGAGACTCTGTTTCAAAAAAAAAAAAAAGTGATGGGCCAGTCATGTGTCTAAGAGCTCACAGGGGCTACAGTGCATGTCAATAAGGAGAAAACTGGCGAGGCACAGTGGCTCATGCCTGTAATCCCAGCACTTTGGAAGGCAGGAGCATCACTTGAGGCCAGGAGTTTGAGATGAGCCTGGGCCATATAGCATGCCCCGGTCTCCACCAAATTTTTTTTAAAAAAATTAGCCAGGTATGGTGGTGCATGCCTGAACTCCTAGCTACACAAGAGGCTAACGTGAGAGGATTGCTTGAACCCAGAAGTTTGAAGTTACAGTGAGCTATGATCATGCCACTACACACCAGCCTGCATGACAGAGCAAAACCCTGACTCTTCAATTTTCCTTTAGCCTTTGCTTCCCTAGAGCTGTCACATGGTGAGAGTGAGGTTAACAACAGCTCTCTATCTTTTCAAATATTCCCATTTCCAAGTTCATGGAAAGAGATGTCGTCTTAGTGAAGACAACCCTAATGATGGCTTAGAGTGGAAAACTTCTCATTTCAAGGATGGCCTCACACAGGATGGACATGGACTCCAGTCCTCCAGGGCCCCACAGTCGTGTTTCCCAACAATGGCCATCCCTGTCACTTTTAGGGCTTTTCATGTGGTGAGGAGGCAGTGGAGGTGTGACCTGCAGTAACTGAAACCAACATTCCAGCGGAACTGGAGAACAGTAAGTGAAATAAGCCAAGCACAGAAAGACGAATCTGACGTGTCCTCACTCATATGTGGGAGCTAAATAATAAAAACGGTTGATCTCTTACCAGAGCTGGGAAGGCTAGTGGGGTCAGGAGGATAAAGTGGGGATGGTTAATGGGTACAAAAATATAGTTAGATAGGTAGACAGAATCAACAATATTTGATAACACAACAAACTGACGATAATCAATAATACATTAGAGTTTAAAATAAATGAAGAGTGGAATTGGAATGTTCCTAAGACAGAAATGATAAATGACTGAGGTGATAGATAGCCCAAATACCCTGACTGGACTAATTCCCATTATATGCTTGTACCAAAACATCACATGTACCCTATAAAGATACACAACTATTATGTACCCATAATAAATAAAAATAATTTTTTAATTTAAAAAATAAAAAATAAAACCAATATTCCAAGACAAACTACCACTGAGGAGGCTGAATTTTGTCTTTTCTAAATGATCCTTCACAAGTCAAATGAGGAAGTGGAGTCCCTTGCACTAATCAACCAGTTAAGCGACATGGATGACAGAAAACAGCTCTGGAGTCCAAGAGCATCAGCTTCTGACTGGCTACAGACAATAAGCCTCCAGCCCTTGGGAACAAATCCAGGCAATTTAGCCTGGCAACCACTAGATGGCTGAGCTGGAGGGACATCTGCATCCGATCGATGCCAATGGACGCCTCTCTGCCGGAAGGATGTTGTTGGGTGAGAGTAACTGGATCCAAATGAAGGTTGTCCCCCACTGCTCACTGGGATGAAGACACACAATATGGCATAGTGGGAACTCCAACAAAGGAGGGCCACGGATGCTTTCTGTCCTTTGAAGCTCTAGGTGTAAAAACAACAAGCTCCAAAACCAGCCTCTCTTCTTGGTCTTTCAACTGCTGGTCACCATGACTGGGAGAGGACTGGCTGATGACACCCCCGGTATATCCTTTATGATTAACTCCAATGTTTGCCAAGTTTGCTGCCCAAGAACCGGAAGGAACCCTGAACTAGAGGCCCAGGGACGCACATACCTTGCATGATTTACAATGAGCCCACACCTGAACGCACCAAGTCTGGTTCCTGGTAGCACTGTCATACTCACCAGGTCAAAAATAACCTCATCAAAAATGAAATATGGTCAAACTACCACAAGACACCAGGGTAAGATGTTTCAACACTGGAGGGAGCCAGAGACCACCAAATGTAATCAAGGCTCAGGGTGGTCTATGCAATATTGGCCACCAGGTGGGGTGGCAGAAATGCAGGAAGGTGGCTGGCATTTACAAATAGTTTCTGCCCCAGGTGCCCCTGTCTCTGATGAGATAGAATGAATCCAATCCTAAAAGAGGACTGCATAACTACTTGATTGTGACTGTTCCAAAAGGGCTAAGAAATTTAAAATTCAAGGT
>VSMD01123857.1:0-15247 GCA_008750895.1 Mirza zaza
GGCGCTCTCGGGGACGCCGCGCGGGGGGCTCGGGCTCGGAAGGCTGGCGGGGGGCTCCGGCTCGGGGGCGCCGCGCAGGGGGCTCGGGGGGCTCGGATTCGGGGGACTCGGGCTTGGGGGACTCGTGCTTGGGGTCTCGGGCTTGGGGGTTCTGGCTCGGGGGCGCCGCGCGGGGGGCTGGGGCTCGGGGGGCTCGGGGGTCCGGCTCGGGGCGGGAGCCCGGCGAGCGGCGGCGGCGGGGGAGCAGCCTCCCCCCACGCCGCGGCGGCCTGCGGTGCGGGACCCGCGGGGCCGGCTTCCGTCCGAGCCCGGCCCCGAGCGCCCTGCCCGAGCGGCGGACGCGGGAGGACACCGCATCCCCGGGCCCGCGCGGGCTGGGCGCGCAAACGGCCTGGCCGCGGAGGACCCGGCCGCACACACGGGCGCCGCACACACGGGCGCCGCCGGGCGGGTGAGCTTGGCTTCAGCCCCGCTCCTGCTCGCGTGGCCCGGCCCGCGCCGCCCGAGCCCCAGCCCCGGTCTCGCCCCGGAGCTCCCCCCAGGCGCTCCGGGGCGCCGGCTCCCCGAGGCGGGGTGCGGGGTGCGCGCTGGGCTGGGGCCGCCCGCCGGCCTGGGAACCGCCGCCGCGCTCGCGCTCCGAGACGGGACGGAAAGGCCGCGAGCAAACTGATTTCCTGCGGAGCCCCAGGCGCCGAGTGATAGAAGGAGTCAACGCTCGCCCTGGGTGAAAGTGCAGGTAAGTGACCTTGCTCTGCCAGGGTGGAGAGGGAGTCGCGGCCTGCCGCCGCCCGCCCCGCTCCAGCCACCGACTGCTCTGCGTGCGGATCGCGAGCGGGGGCGGTGGGGCTTTCTTTGCCTCGTTCCCGGGAGAGGAGTAGCATGTAAGGGTGGATTTCAGGCAGAAGCCTTTTAAGAAGACAGTATGAAAGCTTTCAGATCTTTTATATACTACCAAAGACAGGTAAAGCAGGTAGATCCCTGTTTGCTTGCCAGCTACTGGAGGATGTAAGTATTTCCCTTATTTCGTACTTTTTTTTTTTTTTTTTCTGAAGATTTAAAAAAAGTAGTTTGGGGTATTGGCCCATGTCCGTGCTTCCAGCATTCTTTGGCCATGTTCTAGAATATAATATTGTTTTAATTTCAAAAATGGGAATGATTATTTTTCACATTTTGCAGGTAAATTAAAGATAGACCACTTACTAAATGTGCATCTTGGCTTCAATTCTTGTACCAGATACAAATTAGTAGTGTCCAAAATGGCTATTTGCACGTCGTGGTGATACTATAAATCCATAATGCCCTCTGGTTTTCCTTGAGTCTATAGCACCCCCAGCCTGTACATGCTCATAATGTGAGGACTGGCTAGGTGTAGGAGTGGGACGAAGCCAAACAGCTCTTGATTGGGCTTATATCATGTCATTAAGTGTGGAGAATAACAGGTTTTGCAAATTGTGTGAACTTAGTTTTCAAGTGTAAGCTGACCCTTTGGATGTAAAAAATAATAATAATAAAGGAGACTTGCTCCAAGAGAAATCATCGCAATTTTGAATTATAAGATTTTTTTTTACTGGTGAAATATTGGTATTAAGCTTTTTTTCTCTATTGTTGTCAATCCTGCTCAATTTTAACAAGAAAGGATAAAATAATTGGCACAGAATTTATTCTTGATGCAAACAGGATGGCCTTAACCTCATCTAAAATATATGATATTAAAATTCTATTGATAAGAATAAATTCATTTTAGATAATCAATATCCTAGAAATCACTATTATAAAATCCCAGAAAAAAAGTGGTATATTACACCATCAAGGCGAAATTTGTATGTGTTCAAAGTGTCTATGGTCTTCATTACCATCAAATTTAACAAGGGGAAAAATCTTCAATGAGTATATGTCATTATAACTTTTTTTTTCTTTTTCTCCTCAGGCTGTTTTCCAGCTCTGATGATGTCTTAAAGCAGAAGTTTCTCTTCAGTTGTCTCATTTTACCAAGAAGATGGTTTCTGTACATGTTTGTTTCAGAGAGCCTGACAAATATTGCTAGGAGGATCTGAGGTGCACATAAGGAGAATGAATATTCGGAATTACATTCATTACAAATACAACTTTGACAGTTGTGAGAAGCAGAGAGCTTACTTTTCCTATAAGACCTCAGTATGCTCCCTAAAGCGTTGAGGACCCAACTAACTTAAATTAGAACAATCTAACACTAAAATTTTTATTTTATATGTGAAAGAAATGAGGTTGTTCTTAAATATTTTTTCAAAAAGGGCAAGATAAGAAAAATATTAAATTTGTGAACCATAGTTCCCAAACTTTAAAATAGTTTTTATAGCATTTTTAAGTTGATTAAACAATGTAAATATTAGAGTACTATATTAATTCATATGATTGCATTTGATCAACCCCAAAATTGAGCCATAGGCTTTATCCTAGCTGGCCTCTACTTTCGGAATAGATCTTGTTTGTGCTTAGACAGATCCAAAATTTATACATTTTAATATTATGTTGAGAATGTCTTTTCTTGGATAATCACAATGCACATCTGCAGCCAGTACTTTAGTACATTTTGTATTATTGGTAATGTTTTTGTTTGCTATCCTGGCACGGTATGCTTCTAGGTTCTGAGAGTACCAATTAATATATCTTACCTGTTATCCCTCTAAAATTTCTGTTCTAAAAGTAACATTCAAGATACATTTTATCACAGCAATTATAAAGCAAAATATTGACATGCTTCAGATGATTTTAACCTTAAATCTAACTTACAATAAAAATGAGTTATTATAAGATAACTAAATTCAGATTGCTCTTTCCATATAAAAGAAAATTCACACTGACACACACATTTATGGATATACATTACCTTCATTAAATATTGAAAATTGTCCATTTTCCTCTCTTTAGTGTGTTTATTTTGTTGTTACAGCTTTCTCTTTGAAAGCGTCTAAAATTTCTTAGATACCTGTATGTGCAGGCATGTTCACATCTTACCTTATAAGATCAATAAGCTGCTAAATAAACTGAGTCAATATATTTATCTCAAAAAAAGTATACTGGAACTTAAATAGTCTTTAAGGATCATTTAATCGTACCCCTTATGATGATGAAAAAGTTGACAACCAGAGAGGTTAAATGAATAGTATAATCATACACTAACTAGTAACCTTAGGATTTTTAAATGCAGGTTTTGTAACTTTTTAGCTAGTGTTCATTCTACATCAATTAAATTCTTTTACCAAGACAGGCATTGCAAGAGATTGGGATAGGGAGTAAGTGAAAAGAAGAGAAAGTAGTACAGAGAAGAATAAATTGCAGCCAGTCTTCCAAGAGATTATTTTGTTAATAACGAATACTCTTCATTATAGAAAGTTTTTGTTTCCTGCCTTACTTTATCCCCTAACCCACTGCCCTCTCAGGATTGGGGAATATTTCATGATGTAATTTACTTTCTCAGCAAATATCCTCAGTGTTCTTTTTTTGTACATGAATTGGGTTGTTCCCTAGACGATTTTTCCTCAGACAATAAATATAAACTGTAGATAATTCCAACCATCTGCAATATCATGCTCCATCATGTCGCCTCTCTGTTTGACATTTTATATTCCCTAACATTATAGAAAATAGGATTGTTCCAAGAGGAAAGCTGTCATTTCAAAATAAGATGTGTAATGAGACCCTGACATGTATGTGAAACTGCATACACACACACGCCAATACAATGTGAAAAAAAATGCAAAGACTAAGATGACTGAGAGGATGCTTAGTGATGGAAGCATTATCATATATATGAGATATATATTATATATTACATACGTTATATATATATATATATGTAAACACCATGCATGTTCCATTAGGAAAATAGGTTTTCTAATTTAGAGAAAAGCCACAAAATTTCAGCCATTTTCTGGAATGGTTTAAGCCGTACCAGTGTTCTTTTATATACATCAATATTTGAGTATGTAAAAATGCAAGCTATTTTTATTTTTTGAAATTGCAAATCTAAAAGGCAAACATCAACACTAAAATCTATTTAGTAAGTATCATTATTTCAAAAAGGTTATCATACCTGGATTAAACAAGACAAAAATAGAATGAAATTAAACATTTTAAGTGTTCATAGTGTGCTCTTATAAAATTAACATTTTTTACACTAATCTGAAAAATTAGTGCTTTGTAGAAGCTTTCTTGAGAGCATTATTAAGTTATAATTGTATTGTTGTGTATGTTTTTATGTGATTGATAATTAGTTTCCACATGCATATCATGGAGTGCAAAACTTAACCTATTTCAAAGCATTTGCTGTCAACTATCAGTTCATGGATGCGGAACCGTGATTGTGGTTTTTTATATTTATTCTCAACTCCCTCGCTTTGTATCCCTGTAACCTAGCACAGCACCATACATAGAGAAGGATCTCAGTAAACATATGTGTAATGGATGAAACTAAGTATGGAATGAAACTTTTCCCTTTTAACATTCTTCCAAAAGTTTATTGTATTTAATTTGTATCCATTCTTCAAAATATTTTCAGAATATTTGACATATCTGGCATAGTAATATGAATTGATGCATAATACCAATTGACATGCATATACTTGTTCAATTTTTGAAACACATAAATAATAAGTATGCAGATATTCAAGGGAATGGTAAGATACAACTTGCCTACAATCTTCCCTTATAACTGGATTTCAATGTGTATGACAGAAACAAAAATGTCCCCACAAACGTCCACATCCTGATTACCAGAACTGGTGACTTCTCTACCTTTTATGGCAAAAAAGACTTTGCAAATGTTATGTTAACCACAACGAGATGTAGAGATTATCCTAGATCATCTGTATGTGCCTGATGTAGTCATGAGCAGCCTTGCAAGAGGGAAGCAGAAGGTAATAGAGAAAGTGGTGTGAAGACAAAGGGGCAATAAATGCAGGGAGAGTGTCCTCTAGAATCTGGAAAAGGGAAGGAAGCAGGTGCTTCCAGAGGAAAGGAAGAACTGCTGACCCATTTTAGACTTCAGGCCTCCAGAACTGTAAACTAATAAATGTTTGTTGCTTTAAGTCATTACATTCGTGCTAATTTGTAAGCGATAGGAAACTAATAGAGCCAGTCATGAAGAGAGTTGAAAAACAAGTAGCATGTTCTTTCTTCTCTAGGAACTTTATGTTTTAACAGCAAACTCTTGCTTCACAGTTATTCCATTCTTCCAGGTACTGAACAAACCACCAATGTTATGAGTCAGGAACCACCTTGTTTACATGAGGGATGGATGGAATTAGGATGGGGAGGACTAGATATAGCACTAGGCTTCCAGAAATAAACTAATGAATTTAGGTTATATAACATACTTTTATTCATTTAGAATGTACTACCTGTCATAGAGCTTTACACATACTAGCCCCAGTACATGATGACTCAGGTATAACAAATATTGATCTAAGTGTGAGAAAGTGAACAAGATCCATTAAATTTGAACATTGTGTGAAAAGTACTAACTTTGGTATGAAGAAAATACTCTAAGCACAACACAATTAAGTGAAGAAGCTGGTGAAAATTAGCAAAATATTAAAAGAAATTTGAGTTCTAAAATGAGACCTCAAGAGAATGACTGACAGGGAGTGGGAGGATTTTTATTTTCATGCAGAGATTGATATGAAGCAATTTGATCTTTTTCTCCTTATATTTTATACAGTATTGCAATCAAGAAAAGGAAGTGAACGTTTACTTAATTAGGATGCATCATTAATTTTAGTGTCTCATGAACTCCAAAGGCCTTTCACCCTTTAATGAAAATAAAGAAAACTAAGCTACTTGATTGCCAATTCTCTTGGTATCTCTAAATCTCTCTAATGCTTGCACTTCCTCTTCAGAAGAAATACATACTTTGTAGGAGGATGAAAAACAATCCTTCACATTGATTTTAGAGTTTTGCCTCTGAGGAGAAAATATAAATTTATAGACAAAAGTAATTTTAAAAGACTACATAAAGTGAATTCATTTCATATTTATGGAAAGAAACCAAGTCTAAAAGTCAATTCAACAAATATTTATTGAGCATTCATTCAACAATCATTTATTGATAGTAATATATATATATATATATATATATGAAGCAAGATTTTAAATGTTATAAGGATGTAAAAATAAGTAAGTTACAGTATTTGTGCTCCAGTTGGAGGATAAGGGGAGTGTACTGACAAATATAAAGGTCTATTTAACTCCATTCTATATTTCATTTTCATCTTTAATCTTCCTTTTTAGAAAGAAAATCAAATGTATTGATTGTCATCTATGGTACAGGCACTTCTTAGAATAATGCACTGAATAAGACAACCAAGGCATGGACCCCAAGTATCTTACAAATATTAACACAATCATCACAACAACACAAGACAATAGTAAGCCTCAACTTGAGTGATTGCTGCTCTTCTTAGCCCAGGTATATGATCTCTTCAGCCATACTTCCAGCATGCTTCACTCATTTACATGACTTAGTAGCTTCTGTAAGCATGTGAGTTTTTACTTTTTATTTGTAAGAATGTAAACTTGTTACCTATTGCTTGCATTTATTGGCAGGAGGTGTTTGCATAGAGTTTCAAAGGCAGCAGTTGAGCTAGGATAAATGTTTTAGTCTATATAAATTAAATGTTGTAATTAACACCTCCAAACTTTATTTGCTTAAAAGAAAGTTTAATTTGTGTTCATATACAGTTCCTATGTATCAGAAGGATGTGTGATGATCTCATTCACAGCGATTCAGAGACCCAGTAGACTTTCATCTCGTGGCCCAGCACTCCACTAAGTCCTTAGATGTTCTTTATGAATTTGGTAAGTGGGGGAAGGAGAGAGTGTAGAGGATCACTTAAGAGATTTTCTGGGCCAGGTCTGGAAGAGGTCCATATCACTGCCACTCATACTCCACTGACCATAACACATTCTCATGGCCCCATCTAACTGCAAAGAAAGCTGTAAAACGATGTTAAGCTTTATGCCTAGGAAGAAGAGGACATGGATAGCAATCTGCTCCATTGATATTCTCAGACAAAAATATTCTTATACATCACTATAGCATCAGACTGTACACTCAGTGTAGGCTGGGACCTCAACTTTCCTTGCATGAAGGAATCAGAGTAGGAAGTTTGATAGATGGTGACTTGCTAGATAATTGGAAGAATTCCAGTCCTTGCCAGCAACAAGAATGGACTCTGCCCATAGTCAGTGCTTAATAAATATTTGGCAAGTGAATGGATATCTATGGTCTTGAGTGCTCCCATAAAATATCCCTGTGCCAAAACTTGACATTCAAGTGGATGTATACATGCAAAAAAGTGAATTTAGAAGGAGTTCACAAACTAACTCAAAATGGATCACACACATAAATGTAAAATACAAAACATAAAACTCCTAGAAGATAACACAAAAGAAAATCCAGGTGACCTTGAGTTTGGATATAAATTTTTAGGTACAATACCCAAAGCACAATTCATGAATGAATAATTTACAAAGTTAGACTTCATTAAAATTAAAATCTTCTGCTATGCAAACGACACTGTTAAAAGAACAAAAAGACAGGCCACATGGGAAAATATTTTCAAAGCACATATCTGACAGAGGATTGATATCAAAATGTACAAAAAACACTTAAAACTCAACAATAAGCAAATAAAAACCTTAGTTTAAAAATGGGCAAAAAATCTGAACAGAACTTCACCGGAAAAGATGCACAGATGGCAAATAAACATATTAAACGATGCTCAATATTATATGTCATTAAATAATTGCAAATTAAAAGAACAATGAAATATAACTACATAACTATTAGAATGGCTAAAATCCAAAAAATTGACAATAGCACATTGTTAGAGGATGTGGAGCAATAGGAACTCTCATTTTGCTGTTAGGATGCAAAATGGCATAACCATTTTGACAGACACTTTGGCAGGTTCTTACACAGCTAAGCATACTTTTATCACCTACTTCACCAACCTCATTCTTTGGTGTTTACTCAAATGAGCTGAAAACATATTTACATGAAAATACCTGCAGCTTTTTACTTAATTGACCAAAACTGGTGGCAACCAAGACACCCTTCAAAAGGTGAGTGAATAAACAAAGAGTGCTGCATCCATGTAATACAATGTTATTCAGTGGTTAAAGAAGTATGCTACCAAGTCACAGAAATATGTCGAGGAACTTTAAATGCACATTGCTTAGTGAAAGAAGCCAGTTTGACATGGCTACATTATATAATTCCAACTACATGACATTCTAGAAGAGGCAAAACTGTAGACAGTAAAAACAAAAACGAAAACAAATCAATGGTTGATTGGTGGTTGCGTTTTGTTGGCAGGGGTGGTAGGTGAGGGCAGGCTGCATAGGTGGAGCACAAGCGATGTCTAAACTAAACCAATGGTCAATTCTTGGTTTGCATCTTTGGTGAATTAACAGCATTTAATTCTACTCTTTCACATAGTTTCTCTGTTTGCTTCCAGAAAAACTCCTTGATCTTTGTTCTATATCTGCTTTGCTGCTTCTCAATCATTTTTTATAATTTTATTTTCATCATATTGAACATTTAAAGCTTAAATTCTCTAATGTTCAATTTTTATATTTCTTCATATTTATATCTATACTCAACCCCTAGGGGATGCCATTCATTTTCATGATGTCCAATATTATCTGTCTACTGATTACTTCCAAATTTATATTTTCAAGCTGATCCTTTTTCCTGGACTTTTCAGAATCCATACAACTTAATATTCAACAATTTTACTTGGAAGATTAATAACCACACTAATCTGAATTTGTCCACAATTCAGTAGCTGAACCTCAATTCCTGAAATGTATTCTACCTCTATTCTTGCCCAGTTCAATTAATGATAATTCTTCTTTGCAAATGGTCAGGTAAAAACTCTGACAAGACCCTGACTTCTCTCTTTCTCTCAGAGCTCATACCCAATTTATAAACAAATCCTTTTGACTCCACCTATGAAATAGATCTAGCATCCAACTGCTTCTCACTCATTTCATTGCTAACCTATTAATCAAAGTCACTGTAATCTCTCACTTGGGTTATTCCAATAATATTTTCTTTACCCTGCTTTGCCTTCTCCATGACCCATCTTTCTATCCTTAACACAGGAAACAGCGTAATCCTGTTAAAACAAAAACTGATCAAGAAACTCCTCTATTCAAAATGTGCAGTGGGTTCCCATTTATCTAGAACACACACCAAAGTTCTTACCATGACTGCCAAGGCCTTAAAACATTTAATCTTTTTTTTTTTTTTTTTTTTTTTTTTTTTTTTTTTTTTTTACTCCTAGTCTATTATTACTCTATCTTTAGTCACTCTCCTCCACCTCTTTTCAAAACGTGCCCCTTCTTTAGGCCATGATATTGAGAGGAATTCCCATTTTATGCTTGTCTGGTCCTGAGGCCAGTCCTCATTGGATCCCAAAACAGCTATTCAGCATGAGCCCTCTCTAAAAGACTTGGATATTTTCCATAACACACCCAGCCCATGAGAAGCACAGTGGTACTATTTCAGGCCCCTTCTCTTTCTAAAATGCCTCAACAGAATTTTTACTACCGAGTGGACAGCACCTACTGAGAGTTCTTCTCTTCCAAAATACTAGGAGAAAAGTGGAACAGAAACCTCTCTCCTTAGACTTCTAATTATTTCTATTCACATTGATCCTCTATCTTGTTCCCTTCTTCCTCTCCTTCTAATTTTTTGCTCTGGCCTGGAAGAACTTTTATTAGCTTTTTCTAAATAAACAAAACTACCCCTATATCTAATGCTTTAAACATTAGAATAATACTTCTCTAGAGTAAAAGTTCTCTAATAGAGTAAAAATATTCTGCTGTCAATCCACTGAGATCTGATTCTCAAAGGGAAGCTTTCAAAATTCATTTCCTTTAATGTTTAGTTTTTGCAAACAAAGAGCACCTTGGTTTCACACCAAATAGCCAGTTAGACTGAAAAAACACATTCAGCACTTTAATTCACATTGCTTTCTCCCTAGAACAATGAAATAAAATATTCCTGAATTAAACAATCCTTAAATTAAAATATCCAAATATTACCCCATTGCATTAGACCAAAAATGAACTTATGTAAAACTTTTGCAAGAAAGACAAACACGGAGTGATCAGTTTGAATCCATCTACCTGCAAGGATATACCTTTATTTTAGTGCAAATACTCCTCCTTGGTCTACTCTAGACATCTTTCCATTATGCTATTTTAATATGCTGAATATATGATTCAGAAAAGCTTCTGCCCCTAAGAGCCAGATGCCTCCACTCCTGCCCTTGTCATTATATTGACTACACCTTCTATCTGCTTCCCTAATTTATTATTTTAAAAATCTAATATCAAATCAGGTCTGAAATGTCAGGACTAGGTCCCTTGCCTGTACCACACTACAAGGGAAGGCAAAGGGGAAAGTAAGTTTGAGGCCGAAATTTTCCTAAAAATGTATAGAGAAGGCACAAGGAAGCTACCTGCATCACAAATACCTAACAGCTTGTATATAGGTTCGGTAGCTACGATGTTATAACCTTCATAGGCGATAGGGAGAGAATAAGGCAAAATAATGACGGCCTAAAATTAGATTAAATTTTAACTGACAGATTATCATAAACTTCTTATAAAACTATAGAAGATTATTTGTCATGCAAATGTATTTAAAGAGGTTTGAATTTTAATCACCTTATTTTTTTCTTTCTCACACAAATTCTCTCTTTTCAGCTGCCCTTCAACTCCCAAATCAAATATTCAGTTAAGAAAAACCCACAAATATTGTTCTGTGTGTTATTTACCTGCATAAATTCTACTTGAGTTCTAGGAAGACTGGTAATTGAACTAATGTAACTGTTCATGATTTTACCCATATTATTGTGTACTAATAAATGCATTACTACACATGTGAAACTATTACTTATTGGAAAATCCTTTCAATTAGATTGTAAAAGGAAATAAAATTTAAAATATTTAGAGAAAGGGAATTAATTTTCTTAAATATTATCAATAAATATATAGATTAATAATACTTAAAATACAATATTGTATTTGTACATATGTGCTATAGTCTTCTCAATATATTTGCCATCCTCTCACAAGTCAATGAATAATCCTTAAAGACAAAACACAAAGTTTCTTAAAGTGATTTTTTTATATACAACATTAGCAGCTCAAAAGATTTCATAGTTAAGTAAAATAAACATTCAATTTTTTTTCAAGATTTCATTATATTTTGTTTATATGTTAGAGAGGAAAAAGAAACACAATTAAAACCTGAGAGAATATATTGGGAATGAAAAGTATAAATTTTGATCACAAAAAATATAATCAAATGTCTCTTGTAAAATAAAATTTCTTTTAGCAATTATTGCTAAATTCTTCTTACAAAACCTTAAATTGCTTTTAAGGGACTCATAAAAAAACTTCATTTACTCACAGAAAATAATACAGTATTTGTTGCTGAGCATGAGTCATTACTCTTGAGCGTGAGTAGATTTTTAAAAGTCACCATTGCTGTGAACAAGTATCAAAGATTAAATACATATTTGCAAATTAATATATGTAATAAAAAGAATGTAAACCCTTAATAGTTCATAATACTACATATACCACACATGCATTTTTAGCAAGTTTTAGTATATTTTAATGATTTATTTATTGACATACTATTTATAAAACATTTTTTCTAAATATTCTCAGTAAAACATTCTGTGTAATATATAAATAGTTGGTTTACATATAATAGTGAATACAATTCATTGTTACATTAGAATTCAGAAAAATTAATTTATCTATATTATATGTAAATGTTTCTATGTTTGCTTTAATACAGGTCACTAAAATTCTATGTATTCATGGAAAATTCTTCAAACATTATTATGATATTGTACAGGTCTAAAGGCACCCCTCCCTTATTCAACCAAAGTTAGAGTACACCATGGTTTGCTCACATCTTCCTGAAGCCATAGGGAATACAAAATACCATGGTTTGCTCACATCTTCCTGAAGCCATAGGGAATACAAAATTGGTAAAGGGTAGAGAGGATATCAGTGTGTTACTCTGCTCAGGCTGCCATAACGGTATGCCATAGATTGGGTGGCTAAAGAACAGAAGTTTATTCTCACAGTGCTGGAGACTCGGAAGTCCAAGATCAGGGCCAGCATGGTCAGTTTCTGGCGTAGCCTCTATCCAGACTTGTAGGCAGCCACCTCCCCTGTGTCCTCACATGGTGGAGAGTGAGCTCTGGTGTCTCTTCCTCCTCATATAAGGGCACCAGTTCTATCAGATCAGGGGTGACCTTTGTGACCTTATTTAATCTTAATCACCTCCTTAAAGGCCCTGTATCCAATATAGTAACATGGCGGGGAGATGTGAGATCGTCAACATTTGAATTTGTGGGGGTGATGTATTTCAGTCTATAGCAGATAAACTCTGTCTCAAAATGAGAATTCATCTCAGTACATCTTTAAACTCACTGTCTGATACTTTTTAACCATTAGTCTAGACCTGCAGCACTTTCTTTCTGTCTTACCAGAGGTAATAATGCTCCTATGCAGAGGATCCTCTAAAGAGAGCGCTCATAAAATACAGTGTGGGTTATGCATAATTCCTCACTAAACTCTGGCATGAATGTAATCATAAAAGGAAAGACCCAAGATTTAGAATCATTTCACAAACATCACAAGAAGAAAAAATTAAGAAGAAGCCCAATTGATACTTTCTGAGACATTTTTCTGCCTTTAGGAATAATTACATAGATGACTTTCTAAATAGAAGTATTCTCATTTTCTTACTCTATACTCTCGCTAAAAGGTTTTTTAAGAATCCAATACATAGTATAATGACTGGAATGGACATTTCTCATAACATCTAGTTGCTCACAGTCTGAACCCCATTCTTGGGTGAGGAATTCTCCACTGAATGAGACTGGCGGGGCCTCAGAGAAGCTAACAGGGATCCAGTTTTCCAGCACGAGCGTATGTTTTCAGGTTGGATAATCAGCAGCACATGTCTAGCAATGGAAATATCCACCTAAGAACACTACCACAAACAGTGAAAGACTCACTTTCGCGTTGGCAGCAGGTACAGCGGCAGCCTATTGTTTGCAGCTCTGGCCGCACCTGCACCGCCTGCCAAGGCCCTACAGCCCTGGGCGCAGAGGGTGGGGAGGGAGGCGCGGGGTAAAGAGGCATTAATGTCTTTACAATGCAAGCTCTGTGGTGCGCCTTTGCTTGGATTTGATGACCTTACTGTCTTCGCTTTTGAGTGTTTTCTAAGCCTAGTTTTCTGACCACATTTAAGATTCCTTCAGCTAATAAAAATCCTTCTAATAAATTCACTCTTCTGCTTCAATGATCCACAGTTGTTTCTATTGCCTGTTTATGGAAAAATCTATTTGCAAATAACTGGAAAACCTGAACTGCTTCCCATATCTCTCTTCTGGGCTTCTGATTAATGAAGACAACTGGCCATGCAATATCTCCCTGTTAGAAGAATGTCACAAAATACTCCAAATTAATAAACTTAAAATTGAACTCACCATCTTTTTCCTCAAAGCCTAATCATTTTCCTGTATTCCAATTTTCAGTGAAAGGCACCATCATACTTCCCATTGTGTGGATCAGTCTTGAATCACTTGCTTACTCTTTTCCCATATTTGATCTTCAGCAAGTATATTTAATACCTTAAATTTCTCAATTCTGATCAATTATTTCTGACTGTACCATGATATACTTTGCCAAAGGTTATCATTATTTCTCATTTGAACAACTGAAAGGACTTCCTGACAGCATCAAATCTGAATTCTGTACAATACAGTTAGAGGTCTATTTTCAAAGCTCATATAATTGTCATCCCCCCACTTATGGTTTTTGGCTCTTAGAATAGCTTCTACTGTTCTCAGGATCAATTCATAATTTTTCAACTTGGTTCATGAGCCACACGTCCAGGTCCCAGCCAAATTTTCCAGCTTCAAGTCATATAAAACTCTTTCTTGCTCTCTTCGCTCAAGACACTACTTTCATTCCCTTCTATCAGCCATGCTTACACTTGCCTCATGTCTTTTATACTTATTATTTGTCTGCCTGGAATAAGATTCCTTTTCAGCTATAGCTGCTCGACTTCTATTCAGCTGTCATCTGACAGGTGAGGTCCCATGCTCGGGTGGGCATTTGACATCATGCTAAGAAAAATCCCTATATAGGCCTAACATTTTAGTTATGGTAGTCATGTTGCATATAGTAATCACTCATTGTTTATTGTATAAGGAAATAAAGACAGTTTTCAAGTCAACATAAATTTGTAAGTGTGTTAGCTGCCCTTATGTGTGAATATTCTTATATCCAAGACCAGTACACCCATGGCAAGATATGTATAAACAGATAATACTATCAGGTTTCTTTATATTTTTTGTAAACATCACTTGTAACAAAATAAAAATTAAATGATCTCCAAATATCTATAAATATTGAAGAAAAGGAACAGCAAGTCTCAAGAATAATATTGGCCATTCTAAGTAATGTAATTAACCTAAATGACTGACCCTGATGTTCTTAAAATATATGATATAGCTTATTCAGAAATGGCTCTTAGGAAGTTGAGACCATGAAGCTGTCTGTTTCACAAATAAGGGCCTATTGCCCAGTATATACCCAACGGCCTAGGAAGGAATAATGCCACAGGGAAGGAGAGGGATTATGACCCTTAGACTGCGTGCTTCTTTAAGCTTTCTTTAAGCTCCTTTAAATGATAAAGTGCCCCATCTTGGTGTGATGGGTCCAAGGCACAACAGCAACAGAACAGGGCAGAACTGTGGCTCCTGTCCTTTCCTGCCAGTCCAGTATGTGTGGCCGAGAAGGCACAAGAGCAAGCCTCTCACCGCAGGATCAGAAGCCCAGGGCCAAGCCTTACTCTTGGTCAGCATTGATTGCCTGAACACTCAGCTCTGACTGCTTTCTATGGGACTGGCTCCCACCTTTCCTGGAAGGTCAGTTTGTAAGAGATCAGCTTTGGACAAGTTAACACTAACTTTTTACTAGTTCAATTAGAACGACAAAGTTTGAAGTAACTCTAATTATTGTAGCATTTTGTAATTATTTTCAATATTATTTATTAATGCTAATGGAGCTGATGTAGTAGTATTTTCTCTCCGCCTCCTTATATTTCTCTCTCTGCCATCCTAGTGTTTTTCCATATCAAGATAAATCCATTTGGCTC
>VSMD01123858.1:7887-28332 GCA_008750895.1 Mirza zaza
CTCAAAAAAAAAAAAAAAAAAAAGATAATGGAAACCTATGCCATTTTATAGGTTAGAAATTGTGTACATAATGGGGGTTTTATAGAAAGAGGAAGGTAAGGAAAGGTGACGCTGATAAGGCTGATCGTGTGTGATAAGCCAGTGATAAGGCTGGCCTTGTGTCTGTGTCCGGAGGGTCAGTTTGGGGAGCTGTTCTGGGTTCAGGAACATGGAGAGAGAGAGAAGGGAAGAGGCTGAAGAAAGTGGGGTGCCCGTGCAGGCCCCCAAGTATAGAATCGTAGAAGAGGGCAAAGCTCTTACCAAATCCCTGGAAGCTCCCAGAAAAGGGCAGAGGGCAGGGAGTGACCTAGGACCGTCTCTACTCTTTTCCCCACTGGGTAATTCTTTTATTTATTTATTTTTTTTTTTTTTTTTGAGACAGAGTCTCTCTTTGCTGCCCAGGCTAGAGTGAGTGCCGTGGCATCAGCCTAGCTCACAGCAACCTCAAACTCCTGGGCTCAAGTGATCCTCCTGCTTCAGCCTCCCGAGTAGCTGGGACTACAGGCATGCGCCACCAGGCCCGGCTAATTTTTTTTCTATATATATTAGTTGGCCAATTAATTTCTTTCTGTTTACAGTAGAGACGGGGTCTGGCTCTTGCTCAGGCTGGTTTTGAACTCCTGACCTGGAGCAATCTGCCCGCCTCGGCCTCCCGGAGAGCTAGCCCACTGGGTAATTCTTTAACAGAAAAGTATCTCTCCACCGGCAGAGGCCCGGGCTGCCCCAGTTCCCTGGCAGCCGCGGGATCCTGTCCTCCCCCCCACCCCACCCCCGCCCTGGGGCAGTCACCGTCATGTCTTCAGTCTTATCCCCCAGAACTGCGCGGCAGCTACCTCTGTAGGCCAGGAACATCTTGTTAGGGCAATCGTCTTGCTTGTATGTCTTTAATAAGCTGCCTTCCAGCTTGCGGGCGAGGGGCACATCTGTGAACACTGAAAGGGTGGGCATAGCCAAGCCGAAATCAGAGACAAGATGATGTCCCCACACTTATGTTTGTCCCTGCTTCTGCCCGGACGTCCTCCTCCGATCTCGGGCCACACAGTCCTGCCTGTTCCCAGGACCTTGGCAGCTCCAGTGCAGAGACGCTGGGCAACTGGTTGCCACAGCAACAGAACCTCCCAACCCCAGTCTTCGTGGTGGCCATCCTTAATGGGACATTCCGTGGTACTTGAGGACAATCCCCTGAGAGAATGGGCAGGAGGAGGGGGCGGGGGCAGGGGAGGACTTGGACTTCCCAGGCACTCTACCCATGTCTCCAGCCCCGAGTGGCTCAGTCCCAAACAGCCAGCCAGCCGCTTGGAAGGCCGGGCAGGCCAGGCAGCCATGGACCAGGCGGGGTGTCCCCCGCAGAAGTGCCATCCCCAGATCACACGGCAACGCAGGGCCAGGGATAAATTTTCATCTTGTAAAATTTGCCCTAGATTTAAAAAGGAATAGAGGCCGGGCGTGGTGGCTCAAGCCTGTAATCCTAGCTCTCTGGGAGGCCGAGGTGGGCGGATCGTTTGAGCTCAGGAGTTCGAGACCAGCCTGAGCAAGAGCGAGACCCCATCTCTACTATAAATAGAAACAAATTAATTGGCCAACTAATACATATAGAAAAAATTAGCCGGGAATGGTGGCTCATGCCTGTAGTCCCAGCTACTTGGGAGGCTGAGGCAGCAGGATTGCTTGAGCCCAGGAGTGTGAGGTTGCTGTGAGCTAGGCTGACGCCACAGCACTCACTCTAGCCTGGGCAATAAAGTGAGACTCTGTCTCAAAAAAAAAATAAAATAAAATAAAAAGGAATAGAAAGAAAGCACTGTTTTCTTCCATGGTTATTTTAGTAAAGAGCTCTATGATTAAAAGCACCATAATTTGCAATTCAGGAAGCCAGTCCTCTTTCCCTCAGTTAGTTGCCAAGACATCTACGTTTGTTAATAGTTTCTTTCTTTTTTTCTTTTGAGAAAGAGTCTTGCTCTGTCACCTGGGCTAGAGTGCCAGAGTGCCGTGGCGTCAGCCTAGCTCACAGCAACCTTCAACTCCTGGGCTCAAGTGATCCTCCTGCCTCAGCCTCCCGAGTAGCAGGGACTGCAGATGCGTGCCAACACACTCAGCTAATTTTTTTCTTTTCTTTTTCTTTTTCTTTTTCTCTTTCTTTCTTTCTTTCTTTCTTTCTTTCTTTCTTTCTTTCTTTCTTTCTTTCTTTCTCTTTCTTTCTTTCTTTCTTTTTGGTTGCCTGGCTAATTTGTTCTATTTTAGTAGAGACAGGGTCTTGCTCTTACTCAGGCTGGTCTGAAACTCCTGAGCTCTAAGCGATCCTCCCATCTCGGCCTCCCAGAGTGCTAGGATTACAGGCGTAAGCCACCATGCCCAGCCTGTGAACAGTTTCAGTGATGGCCAACCAGTGAGTACAGATAGCAGAGGCCAAGAAGGAAAGAGTCAGCCTCTACAGAGCCAGATTTGCATTTTGCTTTCTTTTTCTTTTTCATTTTTAATAAGTCTTTAGGCCAGGTGTGGTGGCTCACACCTGTAATCCTAACACTTGGGAGACTGAGGTGGGAGGATTGTTTGAAGCCAGGAATTCAAAACCAGCCCAAGCAAGACCTTGTCTCTACAGAAAAATAGAAATATTAGCCAAGCGTGGTGGCATACACTGCTCAGGAGGCTGAGGCAGGAGGATTGCTTAAGCCCAGGAGTTGGAGGCTGCGGTGAGCTATGATGAGGCCACTGCACTCCAGCCTGGGTGACAAAGCAAGACGCTGTCTCAAAAAAAAAAAAAATCGGATATCCATATAACGGAATTCTCTGGAGCCTTTAAAGGCAGCCTTCTGTGTGCAGATGTGGAAAAACCTCTAACGGAGGTACAAAATACAGAACAGAGCAAGGAACATTTGGGGGGAAGGAAAAGACACACATACCAGGTGTACACTTGAATGTGCACAGAGATTCTCTGGAAGGACACTCGAGAAGCAGGTAACTGATCACCTCTGGAGAGTGAAACTGTGTCTCTGGCTGACAGGGACAGGAGCACGGCTGACTTGATTTTCACTGTGTCCCGCTTCGTGCCTTTTGAGTGCTAACCCAAGTGCACAGACTTCCCGCTCAAAAACGGTGTGTGTGCGCAGATAGACTCACTGATCTCTGGTAGAATGAAAAAAAAGGAAAAATAAATAAAAGAAGAAAAAAAAGGTGTTTATATTTTTTAAAATTAGCTGCAGCCTTTCCAGACGTGACATCCTTAAGCCCAGAGGAAGAGCGTGTCTCTTCTGCAGCTCTCTGGGAGAGCGAGGAAGTGCCCTTTTCCTCTCTCCCTGCCCTCACTGGGTCCCTGGCCTGGCCCTGATCTCCTGGTGGCTGAGAATGGGACTCTCAGGTCAGTTTCACCCAGCGATGTGGAGCTGAGGGTGGCGTCAGTCCCTCCAGTGCTGCACAGTGGAGGACTCCCCCAGAGGGATTCCGGGGGGCTCCTAGGACGGGGCGGGTGGAGCTGACAATGGGAGGAGGCGGCCGGCGCCCCCTGCATGCTCACTCCAAATCCTTACAAACCACCATTTCTTTTTTTTCATTTCTATTTTTCTTTTTTTTTTCTTTTTTTTTTTTTTGAGACTGAGTCCCGCTTTGTTGCCCATGCTAGAGTGAGTGCCGTGGCATCAGCCCAGCTCACAGCAACCTCAAACTCCTGGGTTCAAGTGATCCTCCTGCCTCAGCCTCCTGAGTAGCTGGGACTACAGGCATGCACCACCATGCTCGGCTGATTTTTATTTTCTATATATATAGTAGTTGGCCAATTAATTTCTTTCTGTCTTTTTTTTTTTTTTTTTTTTTTTGAGACAGAGTCTCGCTTTGTTTTCCAGACTAGAGTTAGTCCCGTGGCGTCAGCCTGGCTCACAGCAACCTCAAACTCCTGGGCTCAAGCGATCCTCCTGCCTCAGCCTCCCAAGTAGACGGGGGTCTCGCTCTTACTCAGGCTGGTTTTGAACTCCTGACCTCGAGCGATCCACCCACCTCGGCCTCCCAGAGTGCTAGGATTACAGGAGCGAGTCACCGCACCCGGCCTGCAAACCACCATTAATAACGGCCACTGTTTTGTTTGTTGTCCCTGTACTTCCAAGCCTGGTAAACATTCCAGGGCCCCCACTGCTGCCTCGGTGGCGGCAGTGCGGAGCAGGGAAGGGTTTTCTCCAGGCTGGGCCGGGCTGCGTGGAGTGCCCAGGGGTGGGGAGAGGAGGTAGAAAGGAGGAGGGGGGAGGCTCTGCCCGGGAGCCGGCCAGCCAGTAATGGGGGTGCGTGTTTGTGGCCCCCACCGTCCCATCTCTCAGCAGCCTGGCGTACAGACGTTCGAGTATTAACTAGAACAATCTGCCATTTCCTACATAGCGCAGGACTGCTAGCCTCTCTGCGTCTTCCACAGCTATGTCTGGACATGCCTGGGGGCTCTTGTGTGACCTTGGAGCCTCACGCTCATCTAGTCTTATCCCACAGGGTGACATCGGCTTCTCAGGATGTCACTTGGCCTCAGTATTTCCCCACCACCGCAGGCACTGGCCATCACCATGACAACCACATGGCATCAGTGTAGATGCTAAGACTACCTTCTCCTAAAGCCCTAGAAGCACAACCTCCTCGCTACCAGCAGCCAGCAAAGCACAGGCCTGTGACCCACGGAGTCCCACCCGAGTCCCTCTGGCTCTTACCTGCCTCCCTTCCAGCCACTGCACTCAGACACAAGACCCCTTAACCAGAGCCTCTGCTGTGACGGACAGAGGAGGGTCTTCGGCCAGACCCGGCTTTCCATCTCAGCAACCCCTTCAGTGCCTGAACAGCCTTAGGCAAGTCATTTAGGTGACTCACGCCTGTCATCCTAGCACTCTGGGAGGCTGAGGCGGGCAGATTGCTCGAGGTCAGGAGTTCCAAACCAACCTGAGCAAGAGTGAGACTTGCCCATCTCTACTATAAATAGAGAGAAATGAATTGGCCAGCTAATATATATAGAAAAAATGAGCCGGGCATGGTGGCGCGTGCCTGTAGTCCCAGCTACTCGGGAGGCTGAGGCAGGAGGATCGCTTGAGCCCAGGGGATTGAGGTTGCTATGAGCTAGGCTGACACCACGGCACTCACTCTAGCCTGGGCATCAAAGTGAGACCCTGTCTCAATCAATCAATCAATCAATCAATAAAATAAAAAATAGATTCTTGGTTGCAAACAACAGAAACTGACCGTGGCTGATTCGGGCCTAAGAGAAATGTACTGAAAGGCTATCGGGCAGCTCACATGGCCGATAGGGAGGCCAGAGGTTTTGGGGCAAGATCAAACCAGGAAGCCAGGGAGGATTTCACTGCTGAACACCAGGGGTCGCTGTGAATGGCTCCACCCTCACCTTCCACTGCCTCCCGCGGCCACCGCAGGTCAGGGAGATGGGACATTGCAGCCAGGGTTACTGCTGGGGTAAAGGCTCTCCAACATCCTTACTTTTTTTGTTGTTTTGGTAGAGACAGGGTCTCACTCTGTTGCCCACGTAGAGTGCGGTGGCGTCATCATAGCTCATTGCAGCCTTGAACTCCTGGGCTCAAGTTATCCTCCTGTCTCAGCCTCCCGAGTACAGGCACGTTCCACCATGCCTGGCTAATTTTTTCTATTTTTAGTTATTTGGCTAATTTCTTTCTATTTTTAGTAGGGACAGGGTCTCACTCTTGCTCAGGCTGGTCTCAAACTCCTGAGCTCAAGCAATCCTCCCGCCTCAGCCTCCCAGAGTGCTAGGATTACAGGCATGCACCACCATGCCTGGCTAATTTTTTGTATATTTTTTAGTTGGCCAATTAATTTCTTTCTATTTATAGTAGAGACAGGGTCTCACTCTTGCTCAGGCTGGTTTTGAACTCCTGAGTGATCCTCCTGAGCAACCTTGAGTGATCCTCCCACCTCGGCCTCCCAGAGTGCTAGGATTACAGGCGTGAGCCACCACCCCCGGCCAATGAGAAATTCTTTAGTGAATTTGAATTTAAGTATGATTGGAATAAAAGTGTAAGGGGGAGAGGGAAATCAGGTTAGGAAGGTAGGCTCTGTCCATATAATGCCGGGCTCTTTGTGTTAAGAGATCTTAATCTTACCCCAAAAGTTTTAGGACACCCTTTAATGACTTTGAGAAAAGAATGGCATGATCATGGGCGCGGTGGCTCAAGCCTGTAATCCTAGCTCTCTGGGAGGCCGAGGTGGGCGGATCATTTGAGCTCAGGAGTTCGAGACCAGCCTGAGCAAGAGCGAGACCCCATCTCTACTATAAATAGAAAGAAATTAATTGGCCAACTAATATATATAGAAAAAATGAGCCGGGCATGGTGGCACATGCCTGTAGTCCCAGCTACTCGGGAGGCTGAGGCAGCAGGATCGCTTGAGCCCAGGAGTCTGAGGTTGCTGTGAGCTAGGCTGACGCCATGGCACTCACTCTAGCCTGGGCAATAAAGTGAGACTCTGTCTCAAAAAAAAAAAAAAAAAATGGCATGATCAGATTTATATTTTAGAAAACTCCTTCTACAAGCTTGCAGGAAGTCCAAGCGGAGAACATTCTAGTGAATCCAGTTGGAAAGCGTTGAATGCCCGAGTGAAGGCAGTGACCAGGGAGTGGGGTTGCCAGATATCCTCCATAAAAATACCAGGCACCAGACCAAGGCTGGGGAGGGATGTTGGCAGGCACGGGCGGTTTAGAAAAATATCTGTTTAATTTAAACAATATCTTATGTGTCAATAGTAATCCCCTTATTTTTGTACAACCTTTATACCTCCTCATTTTTTTTTTTTTAAAGAAACAGATTTTTTTCATTAGAACTTGTGAGAATTGTTAAAGAAAAGCAAAGGTAAAGTTTTAAAAAGTGCTTCCTTGTGCAAAGTCGGAAGCTCCAATACCAGACTACCCAGGTCAATGTCAGACGGGGGCAGCCCTGTCGGGGGTAGGGGCGCCAGGGCGGTTCATGGGGCAGAAATACAGTTTGCTTCCTGGGAAATGGGAGCGAGGCCTCCGGCATCTGGGCCCTGAGCCTGGAGGGAGCGGGAGTGTGAAGTCTGCCTTCAGCCCCATGTGCTTCTCCCTCCCCCAAACCAAAAAAAAAAAAAAAAAAACGGTAGGAATTTCCCCACTGGAAAAGCAGCCGCCCGTGTTTCCCTCATTCCTCCAGCCCCTCTCCCCGTTGTCCTGGGAGATTGTTCCAGCATGAGTTAGCTTCAGATTCGCGCCCACGTGGAGACCACAGGAGGACGGGGCTCCCAGGACCCCTCAACGGGCACCCGCCCACCCCTGCCTGCTCCCTTCTGGGAATGTCAAGGCAGAAGCAATATTTCTTCTCATTTTCTGGCGAAGAGATTTTGGGAACTATGTTGGCCGTGCCTGTGTCATCAAGTGTGGCTGCTGCCCGGCCACTCGGAAATGCAAACCGTGGCAGGTGGGTTCTGAACCTCCAGCTCCTAAAGTTCTTGGAAGGTGTGTGGGGGCCACACCGCCAGGAAATGCACGGGTTGTGCAGATGCGCTGTGTAGCCACGCCCGTCACTAGGGCTTATTTTCGGGGTAGGGCTTCTATTGCGCACATGCTTAGACATCCTGCTAGGGCTCATTTTATGGGTAGGTCTTATTTTGGGGGTAGGGCTTGTCTCTGGGGTGGGGCTTCTACTGCGCAAATGCCTAGACATCCCGCCAGGGCTCATTTTATGGGTAGGTCTTATTTTCGGGGTAGGGCTTCTATTGCGCAAATGTTTACACATCCTGCTAGGGCTCAAATATTCCTATTTTCTGGAAACGCGGCAACACCACGCCCGCGGAGCCTCGCATGGCCGTCAGCGGGCGCTCGCTCCGTCCCCCGCCGGGCGAGGAGGGACGGCTGGGTTTACTGTCTATTGCGCAGACGAGGAAACGGAGAGCAGCGGCGCGATTCCCTTCCACCTCGCAAAGGAACGAGCGACACCAGAGCAGGTGGCCACTCGGGGACACGGGTCTCGGGCTTCACGGTGGACGCGAGAGGCGCCCTGGTGCCGAACCTCGCCCGGGCCCTCGCGGGGCTCCCCGGAGCACAGCGGGGAGAAGCCCCCCGGGGTGGCCGGGTGGAGCCGGGGTGGAATTGCAGCGGGGGCGGCCGCCGGGGTCACAGCCCGGCTCTCCTCCAGGCCCCGCGGAGCCGGCCGCGGGCAGAGGTCCGGGACTCTGGCAACCTCCCCAGCCCGCCTGGCGCGGAGGAGGGCAGGTGCCCCCGGGCCCTCTCCAACTCAGCCCGTCGTCCCTGCCATCGGCCACACGCCCTGCGCCGCTAGCAGACTCGGGGAGGCCAGCGCCTGGCTCTGCGGCTCCCGCTGGAGTCGGCGCGCTCGGGCCTGTGCTGGCAAAAGCTCCCCTCCCGTCCGCGGAGGGAAATCTCCCTCAGCTCGACACCTGCCCCCCTGCAAGCTGCTGGAGCAGCGACCACAGGGACCGCCTCTCCATCTGTCAGGGGCAAGGGTGACAATCCGCAGATGGAAATCCGCGGTTCCAGTACAAGTCTAAACATTCCCAGGGAGTCTGACAACTGGCACACCGGTGCATGTCGAGCAAGATCCCGGCAGTATGAGCCCTGGACACGGTTCAGGGACGATTGTACAAACCAGAGGACTTACTGGCCAACTTTGCTCAGCGACGCTGGGAAAATATCCAGAAGTGGGGAGAGGAGGCTCTCTCTTTTTTTATCAAGCAAGGACTTCCTCCTCCACTAGGAGCCACAGTTCAAAGATTGAGTCCTTGCCAAGAACCCTTCCACAACCTCAGACGGGGGAGATCTTGCACTGCTCAGGGTTGAAAAAGAGAGAGTCATCTTTGGTATGCAAACATCCTAAGAAATAGAACCTGGGCTCCTGGAGTAAAGAGGGCAGCACAGGCAGGTCCAATTCACAGGGAACACCCATATGTGGAAATCCACCAAGCTTGTCCTGAGAGCAGATCAAAGGTTTATAATTCCGGAGCTCCGGAACCTCACCAACACTTTGTGTACTGTATCACACGAGTGATATAGTGCAACATTTGCGATTTACCAGGTAGCCTGTAAATCATCCCGCACAATGGTCTTTGCTCATGGAGTGTAAATAAGAACCCACAAAATGGCCAGGCGGGGTGGCTCACGCCTGTAATCCTAGCACTCTGGGAGGCCACGGCGAGTGGATTGCTCAAGTTCAGGAGTTCAAAACCAGCCTGAGCAAGAGTGAGACCCCCGTCTCTACTGAAAATAGAAAGAAATTAATTGGCCAACTAAAAATATATAGAAAAAATTAGCCGAGCATGGTGGCACATGCCTGTAGTCCCAGCTACTCGGGAGGCTGAGGCAGGAGGATCACTTGAGCCCAGGAGTTTGAGGTTGCTGTGAGCTAGGCTGATGCCACAGCACTCTAGCCCAGGCAACAAAGTGAGACTCTGTCTCCAAAGAAAAAAAAAAAACCCACAAAATGATCCAATGATTTCCATAGAAATTTTCTTTCCATAGGAAACTGATACGGTTCATTAAAAAATTAAAATAAAGGGGAAAAGTATTGACAGGCTCAAATTTGTAACTCCAGTTTTACTTAAAGAAGATAATATTTCTGCAGCACAGCAAGCACTAGGGGAACGGTAGAAGTTATGTAGAAGCTGGGAAACATCAGAATATATTTATAACGCAAGACATTTGCCCGATACAAACAATGCTCTGTGCCTACACACACGTAAGGCATTGAACAAAACTAGTTCCTAGTGGCACTGGTTTATAGCATGGGAGATGACAAATGCCCCGTGCCCTGAGCCTGGCCACTGTGGAAACCCTGCTGACCTCCTGTGGGTGGCAGGGCCTTACCGCTTGCTTGCAACTGGTCTCCAGGAGTTGCAGAAAGGCTAGGGAAGCAGGAGGGTGAAAGACTCAAGCTCACTCCCCTCCATGCAAACAGACTTTTCATTCTTTGTTTGATGAGGATTAGGAAGAAAGGGGCAAGGATTAGTCATAATTTATGGCCTCTGTCAAAAGCCAGCTCTAAACCGAAGGGAAGGGAATAAGTGGATTATGAAAAGAAAACAAATGGAGAGAAAAGAGGGCAAAGGATAAACTGCATTCAGTAATATTTATTAATTTGATTTTAAAAGGAAAGTAAGGGATCCGTTCTAATGGTTCACCTTCCTATGAACCCTGGAGTCCCCCCCCCAAACCCTGGAGACATCTTCCTGACACTGCTGTGAGGTAGATCGGAGCTGTTCCGTGGCTAAAGGGAGAGGAGCCGGTGTTTGCAGAGGGAGCCCAGGATAAACCCCAAAGCTTGACCTTGTCTAGCCTGCTGCTCTCCACCTGGGCCACAGCGCCTAGAACCCAGAGTGGCTCATCAGGGTCTGGTAGCAGCATTAAGGGAACCAAAGTGCTCTCTCTGGCCTGAGCATGAAGCACACACGTGCACAAGGTGACAGGTGCCCCTACCCACGCCAGCCCGGCTGCCCAGGGGCAGCTGAGGGCTACTTCCAAGGTAGCAGTGAAGTCCAGGGGTGGGGTTTAGAAACAACCTCTCAAAAGAGAGAGGGAGAGGGTGGAAACCCCACTTGGGAGGGAGGCCCTCCCCATGCCGCGGTCCAACCATCGGGCTCTGGAGGGCAGAGTTTACAGCTGGGGAATTCCACGCTCATTCTGTACAGAGGCCAGAGTCTTTCTGAAGGTTCTGGGTCAATGGAGTTTGTTGATTCTTGTCCTTGAGGCCTAAGAAACTCCCCAGGAAGCCCTGAAAATGGAGAGAACATACGTTGGGGTGAAGAAGCAGGGGCTGGGAAGGGAGAGCTGGCGAGAGGGGCAGAGATCAAGGACCCTGGAAAGCATGGGGCACCACCCAGCCACAAAAATCCCACCTCCCGACTCCAACCCAGCCCGGGCGGGAACAAATCCGCACTCACGGGGGCCCCTGTTCTTGTCTGTCCTTCACACCAGAGGTGGATTGTCACCTTCACAGCCATGAAACCTTGGAGAGAAATCAGAACCGAGGCGGAAAAGGTAGGACGGCCACTAGCCTCCTCTTCCAGTGCGAGAGCCAGGTCTAGTGACCGCGAGAAATCTAGGCGGCCAAAGAACTGAGCCAGAAAACCAAAACTGGAGCCGGCCGGGCAGGACGCTGGCCTCGGGCGCGGCAGCACGTTCCTTCCCGTGGGGCACCTTTGGGTCCCAGGGTGAAGAACAGCCCGCCCGCGCTCCTTTGCTTCGATTCGGCTGGTCAGATCCGTTTTGGTTCCCTACTCCCTGTCCTCTGCTCTCTTAAGGCAGAGCCACCCTCCCCCACCTTCTCCTAGCAACCCCCAAATTCAAAACGTCGACCCAGGGAGACACCCAATGCTTCCCGGTCCCTTAGCCCGAGAGACCTACCCGTCGAGCGGCGGGCGCTGCCTGGACTGCGCGGGGCTGCTCAGGGCTGCGGGGGCGCCCGAGGGGACGCGGGCCGGGGAGGAGGCGGCGCGGGGCTCCTCCGGCCGGCGGCGGCACAGGAGACGGCGGAAGGCGCTGCGAAAGTCCGGGCTGCGGCAGTAGATGAGCGGGTTGAAGGCGGAGTTGGCATAGCCCAGCCAGTTAAGGGCGAGGAATGCCGGGCTGGGGACTAGAGAGTGGCCCCCGAGGGCGCGCAGCACGTTGGCCAGGAAGAAGGGCAACCAGCAGAGAGTGAAGGTGCCCATGATGAGCCCCAGGGTGCGCAGGGCGCGGTGTTCCCGGAGAGGCAGCAGGCGCGCGGGCCGCCGGCCGCAGGAGGGCCCTCCCTCGGGCGAGGCGCGCGTCCCCGCCGAGGCTGGGGACCGAGCGCGCGACGCGGCCGGCGGGGACTCCCCCGGCGGAAAGCGGCCCAGCTCCCCGCGCATCACGCGCAGCTGGCGCGTAGCCACGACGAACACTCTCGCGTAGACGAAGAGCATCACCAGCAGCGGAAGGTAGAAGGACACGGAGGAGGAGAGCAGCACGTAGGGCATGTTGGAGGCGAAGACGCAGCAGCGCGGATTGGAGTGACAGCGCTGCGCCTCGGCGTCGGCCCCGACGCGCCACCACTGGCTCATGATGGGCGCGAACGACACCGCGGCGGATACGAGCCACACCAGCACCACGGCTGCCCGGGCGCGGCGCTTGGTGACCAGGGCGCCGTAGCGCAGCGGGTTGGTCACGGCCAAGTAGCGGTCCACGGCCAGGGCGCACAGGGTTTCGATGCTAGCCGTCACACACAGCACGTCCACCGACGTCCACAGCTCGCAACCAGTGGCGCCCAACGGCCAGTGGCCAGTCAGCGCCAAGGTGGCCCCCGGCGGCACCACCAGGAGCCCCATGACCAGGTCGGCCGCTGCCAGCGACGTCACGAACACGTTGGTTATGGTCTGGAGTCTCGGCGTCCGCGCGATGGCCACGATTACCAGCAGGTTGCCTCCCACGGTGGCCAGCACCGCCAGCGCCAGCAGCGCCCCGGCCAGCGCCGCCCACGGCACCCCTGGCAGCCCACTCGCGTTGGCGGTGTTGGGCGCCAGGGTGGGGGCGTCTGGCCACGCGGCCAGAGAGCTGTTCCCGTGAGGCCACGGAGCCATCCCCTCGCCGCGCGTGGGGCGGCAGGAAAAGAGGGAGGGAGTCCCCCAGATCGCCGGGCTCAGGGGCAGGGGCAGCGGGGCGTGGGAGCGAACCCCCCAGCCTGGGCCATCGTCCCGGGTGGAAGGGACGCGGACTCTCAGCCTACCCCCTCCCCACTCCCTCGGTGCCACCGCTCTGGGGTAGGAGTGGCTGCGCTTAAAGGCGCAGCGGCCACTAGTCTCAGTGGAGGGGCCCCGGAGGGGAATGGGAGTGCGGGGAGGGAGGCAGGATGGTTGCTGGAGTTCTCCTTTAGCCAAAGCTGCAGTAGCAGATGCCCGACTCCTCTGCCACGATCTGTGCGCCGCTACCGCGGCCAGGCGCGCGGACTCAGCACAGCACTCCCTTGGCACTGGATTCCTGGAGCCCTGCGCCTGCTGCTTTCTCAGAAGGTCCAGCGGCAGCACTGGGGCAAGGGGAAGAGTGAACACTTGCACCCCACCCTTTACCAAGTCAGAGGAGAGGGGCCCTCCCGGCTCAAGCAGAGCCATGCACGGTAGCAGTCGCCCCTCATCCGCCCTGGCCTGCCACTAAGGTATTTTAAACAAAGCAATGGTGGGCAGACATTAACGCCTCTCCTCTCCCAAGACCTCATCCCAGTGAGCTTCGTCCCTTTCCCTTCTTCTATTTCGTTTACCCTGTTTTCCTCCACTGTCCTGTTCGTTTTCAGAACAACTACGGAAGAAATTTGCCACGTTTCTGGAGTTTTTTTCATTGCCTGCCCGTTTGTGTTTGGATCTTGCCTTTAGGTAACCTGTGATGCCAGAGAGAATGGATTCCTGCATCTTCCCCGCCCCGCCCACCACCTGTCCGCCTGCCAGTTTCCTGGACAGATCCTTTCCCTTAAATTTCTTCTGTCATGAAGACATTAAAAATGGATGCTCACCGTCACCTGCCCACAAATCTTCCATCATCACCCCTCCTCTCCCATGGTAAAGTGTTCACTCCACTCCCTTGAAGATTTTATTCAGGAACCTTTAAAAACTACAAGGCAGGCCGGGCGCGGTGGCTCATGCTTGTAATCCCAGCACTCTGGGAGGCCGAGGCAGGTGGATTGCTCTAGGTCAGGAGTTCAAAACCAGCCTGAGCAAGAGCAAGACCCCGTCTCTACTATAAATAGAAACAAATTAATTGGCCAACTAACATATATATAGAAAAACTTAGCCAGGCATGGTGGCGCATGCCTGTAGTCCCAGCTACTTGGGAGGCTGAGGCAGCGGGATTGCTTGAGCCCAGGAGATTGAGGTTGCTGTGAGCTAGGCTGACGCCACAGCACTCACTCTAGCCTGGGCAACGAAGGGAGACTTTGTCTCCAAAAAAAAAAAAAAAAAAAAAACTAGAAGGCATTGGGTAGAGGAACTCACAGGTTCACCTTGAGCGTGTGGACTGCCAGGCCTGTGTTCTCTCCCCTGACAAGCTGGGCCCCTTTCCCTTCTCTCTCTCCTCGCCCAGACCCAACAGGCTTAGTTCTGCCAGCACAAGCCCTCCCAACTGCTAACCGGGCTGGCTCCTCTCAGATTGCGTGTGAAACTGGGAATTAAGCCCCCAGGTTCAAGTTGAGGGGCAAGAAGGTAGGACACAATCGTTAGGGCCCGTGGGGACCTGGTGCTTGGGCCGTCTTGCCTCCTCCCTTGAAAGGAGGGGACCAAAGGGGGAAAAAATGATCATGGAAAATGCCTGCAGGGCCGTGCCCTGGCAAGTCAAGTCGCTTTTGAACAGCTCCCTGTTTCAAAAAAAAAAACGCTGTATAGTCAGTCACTGGTCTAAGCAATCCCTCTGGGAGGCTGAGCCAGGGGTTGGGAGTTAGGAAGACTGGAGAAGTAAGAACCTAAAATTATCCCTGAGGAAAAAGAACCAGCTTCATCTCCCAGGGACCCAGCCACTCACCCATGAGCAGGGATTTTCGGGCTCTCCTAAGCAAATGCCTTCCATGCCCAGGAAGGACGCCGCCCAGCAGGCCTTCAGATCCGTGGAAATGCCGGGCGGGTGGAGGTGAAGAGGCAGCCTCTGGCCTCTACCCCGCCTCTGCCCCCCAAGTCATGCCAGAGTGGTGCAGGCCCCACTGGGCCCGAGTCTTTGGCCGTGTGTGGCTCCTTGCTGATCAAAGGCAGTCTCTCCCAAGTTGGGTTTTGCAACGCCCTAGGGTGTTGCCAGTTCTCTTACAGCAGTGTCATAAGATTCTCAAAAATCAATCTTTAAAACAAATACATAGGATTTGGCAGGGTTTTTTTTTTTTCCAGGATATTGGAGTCGGCTGGGGAAGGGAAGGGGTGTCGGGAAGTCAAGCAACTTCAAAGGATGTCATTGCTTTAGGGGTGACCTAGTTTTTTGAAGGACCTGTGTAAAAATGTTTACATTTTCAAAAAAGACAAGATTTCCCAAACCACATAAGCATGCCTAAGTTTAGAGAATGATTAGGCCCGTAACCAAATGACACTGTGGGAAGAGAAATTCCAGACTCCTGCTCGAAAAGGCTTTTATGAGCACAGAGCAACTGGAGGCACCTGGCTTCCTTCCTGCCTTCCTCCTCTGCCTGCCCACTCCTCCTCTCCCTCTGTCTGGGTGTCCCCTGCCCAGGTCACAGGATGAAGGGCTCTCTCTTTTGCCACTTTGGTCTGTGGAATTATTCTCCCTTTTTTTGTGATTTTGTGCTTTTTTAACTTAACTCTTTTTTTCAAAGACACAGTCTTGTTCTGTTGCTCAAGCTGGAATGCAGTGGCCCGATCATAGCTCACTGCATCCTCGAACTCCTGGACTCAAGAGATCTTCCCATCTCAGCCTGCTGCGTACATGGGACTACCAGCCCATGTCCCCACACCTGGTTAATTTTGAACAATTTTTTTTTGTAGAGATGGGGGTCTCACTGTGTTGCCCAAGCTGATCTTGAGCTCCAGCCTCAAGTGATCCTCCCTCCTCGGCCTCCCAAAATTTTGGGATTGTAGGCATGAGACACTGTACCCAGCCTAACCTAATTTTCTGAATAGATAATACATTCAGGTTGGTCATGGTGGCTCACGCCTGTATTACTAACACTCTGGGAGGCTGAGGCGAGAGGATCTCTAAGCAAGAGCAAGACCCCTTCTCTACTAAAAATAGAAAAAAATTATCCAGGCAACTAAAAACAGAAAAAATTATCCAGGCATAGTGGCATGCACCTGTAGTCCCAGCTACTCCAGAGGCTGAGGCAGGAGGATTGCTTGAGCTCGGGAGTTTCAGACCAGCCTAAGACGAGACCCTTTCTCTACTTGAAATAGGAAAAAAAAAAAATTAGCCAGGCAACTAAAAATAGTAAAAATTAGCTGGGCATGGTGATGCATGCCAGTAGTCCCACCTACTTGGGAGGCTGAGGCAGGAGGAATCGCTTCAGCCCAGGAGTTTGAGGTTGCTGTGAGCTAGGCTGATACCATGGCACTCTAGCCCAGGCAAGAGAGGGAGACTCTGTCTCAAAAAATAAATAAATAAAAATTTTAAAATATATAATACATTCACATTATTCAACCATCAAAATATATAAAATGCATATAACAGAAAATTGCCTTCATCTCAGTTTTCCTCTCCATAACAGGTAACTACCATTAGTCTCTTGTTTATCCTTCTAGTAATATTTTTTGTACATATAAGTCAAGAAAAATATATATTCTTTTGTCATTTCTTTCTACATAAACAATAGTAAGATATACTCACAATTCTGCACCTTGCTTATTTTAACTAATAATGCATATCTGTGATTCTACCAGATCAATACCCAAAACCATCCCATTTTTAGTATTCTGTCATATGCATATATCACCAATCAGCCACAGATGAATGTCTAGCTTACTTCGTTTCTTTACTAATAGATGATATTGCGATGAATAACTTATGTACGGCTGGGCGAGGTGGCTCACGCCTGTAATCCTAGCACTCTGGGAGGCCAAGGCAGGCAGATTGCTCGAGTTCAGGAGTTTGAAACCAGCCTGAGCAAGAGCAAGACCCCGTCTCTACTATAAATAGAAATAAATTAATTGGCCAACTAATATATAGAGAAAAAAAATTAGCCGGGCATGGTGGCACATGCCTGTAGTCCCAGCTACTTGGGAGGCTGAGGCAGGAGGATCGCTTGAGCCCAGGAGTTTGAGGTTGCTGTGAGCTAGGCTGATGCCACAGCACTCACTCTGGCCTGGGCAACAAAGTGAGACTCTGTCTCAAAAAAAAAAACTTATGTACACATGTCATTTTGTGTGTACGTATATTCTACAAATAGAATTTGCTACATTATAAGGTATATGCATTTGCAAATCTGAAAGATATTGCCCAGAGGCCCTCCCTGGGCGATGTAACCATTTCCACTTATCGTCGTTCTTGGTGGCCAGCAGGGGGGTGGAGGCAAGTGGACTACTGCTCCGGGAAGTCGTCCTGGTGACTGGCCTAAGGGGAATTAGTACCGCTGTCCGTGGAGGTCATCCAAGTCTGGACAGACGCATGCACTGCCCAGAGAGAGCACTGCACTGGCCCTCAGTCCCGAAATGACCTCTGTTCTGTGCCCTTGGAAGCTGGTAGTGAATGGGGGCCTCTGAATCTACCAAGTTCAGGCCCCCAGGCTGCTGTTTATGTGTCGGGGGCTCCAGGGGTTATGTGTCAGGGAGAAAGCGGTCTGTGATATGCAGCGTGTGGCCTCAGAGCCAGAGTGTCACTGCATGATGGGCAGCTCTAATAGCAGGGAAGAGCTCTCCCTCCCTTGCTGGGCGCAGCTTGTATCCTATGAGCAGCGTGACAGGGTGCATATGTGTGTGTGCGTGTCTGTGTATGCGTTTTTGTGACACGGTATGAAGAAGCCCGGGGAGTTCGGGTGACCATGGCCTTGTCGTACCTTGTCCGAGACGACACGTGTTAGAGGTGGTTATGTTCCATCACCGCTCCTGCTTCAAAGTTCTTGAAGGAAACCTGGTGCAGTGGCTGGCATCTGTAATCCCAGTACTTTGGGAGGCTGAGGCGGGAGGGTCGCTTGAGGCCAGGAGCTGAAGACCAGCCTGGGCAACATAGAGAGACCCTATCTCTACAAAAAAAAAAAAAAAAAAGAAAAGAAAATTTTGCAGGGCATGGTGGTGCACACCTATAGTCTCTGCCCAGGAGGCTGAGGTGGGAGGATCGCCCGAGCCCATAAGTTCAAGGTTGCAGTGAGCTATGATCGCACCAATGTACTTCAGCCTGGGCAACAGAGCAAGACTCTATCTCTAAAAAATCTAAGTTCTTGGAAGGGAGCAAAAACTAGGTGAAAGTTTTTCCTGCCGCTTTACCCTGTCTCTCTTCCCTGTTGCCCACAGTAACCATCCATTCGGTTTTTTGAAATTGTGTGTATATGTGTAGCCTCTGAACAGCTGGTTTGGTGTTTGCTCTTTCTCCTTCTGTCCCAGTTAGTCTAGGGGCATAGGGTGGCAGTGGCATGGCATACCGGCTAACAAGGGTCTTAAAGACCAAACCCAACGCCAACATTTTACAGAATTAAATTGCCGCCCCGGAGAGGAAATGGAGGCTTGTCCACAATCACACAGTAAAGTTTCACTTCCGACAGGAACACTGGTGTGCCCGGAGCCGGCTCCCATTCCAGAACATTCCCTCACTCCCCGCCAGGCTGGGGCTGCTGCTACCCTCTGGTCTGTCCTCCTGGGGGAGGCCCAGCATGGACACCATCTCCCCAGCGGGCAGAGAGGCGAAACCTATCAGAGCTGAAAAGAAGCCCCTAAGACTTTCCTGTCTCCCACAACGTGGCACAGCAAACGCCACCCACATCTCATCTGCTTCCCTCGGTGGGACCCAGAGGACTGGAAGGCGGGGCAGAGAGGGGGCCTCTGTTCTTGGGAAACCAAAGGAACCTTGGTGCGGAAGGGCTGGCCCGGGACAGGAGCCTTGTCCTGGGGGAGACAAGGTGGGCAACGGGGGTTTCTAGCTGTGCCTTCTCTTTTAGTTCTTGCTCATACATGGAAGCAAAGGGACTGAGAAATGTTTCTTCCCTCCTGCAGCAGGAAGAGAAATCCTTGTTCTCATCTCTGAATGACCACGGAAATCCCTGACTAGCAGAGATGCTGCTCCCAGGGGTTGGGAAAGGGTGCGTCCCACTACTGCCCAGACCAGGCGCTTGGCCCTCTGTCCAGCAAGGCGCCCTGTCCCAGGAGGCCGGGGGGATCAACCCGAGGGGGGAACGGAAAGCAGGAGAGGGGGGTGGCCGCCAACCCGGAGATAAGTGTCCAGCGTCATCTTTCGAGTCACCCCTGGATACTGCTGCGGCTGAGTTCATTGCAGCCACTGGCTCGGAAAGAGGCTGGCACTTGAGCTGGAGCACACTCCAGCCCCCTCCCCTGGGACACCCGGGCAGCACTGGGACAGGGACAGAAGAGGGCAAGGCGGGAGGATGGTCCTGCCCCTGCAGGGACGCCAGGGCTGGCGGGGTAAGACGGTCCGACCAAGAAGGAGCGAGCAGCTTTCCCGGCTGCCAAGCGGAGGGCAGCGGAGCGCCACGAAACCCTTGTGCAGGGGCCCAGGCCCCTCAGGAAAGAACGCGTGAACGACACTGGTACCGGCGAGGCCCAGATGCCAGCGGGAGAGGCCGTGCAGGGGGAGAGGGAAGCCGTGCAGGGGGAGAGGGAAGCGTTTCCTGTTTTTGAAGAAGTCATGGGAAAAATGCCACTTTTGTTTTCCAATCCCAAGAGGAGGCAGGGCATCTTGCTTTCTAGCCAGGATGGGACTGCCTTCCCCTCTCCTGATGAAGGGGACACAGGAGGAAGAGGGGGGGGTGTCATCCTCTGGCCTGCCACTCAGTCCCAGTCATCACGGGGCCTGGCTGGTGGGGGGACGGCACCCTGGGGCCCCCAGCCTTTCCTCACTCGGAGCACCCAGCTACCCCGGGCCAGCCCCACATTGGGCATGATCGTAGAGAGAGACGAGACAAGAGAGAGAGACAGAGAGACAGAGAGAGAGACAGAGAGATGAGAGAGAGAGAGACAGAGAGAGAGATGAGAGAGAGACAGAGAGAGAGAGACAGAGAGAGAGAGAAAGAGAGAGAGAGAGAGACGATGAGGACCCATGCCTACCCCAGGCTAGGGAGCTCCCAGCCCCACAAAGGGAGTTGCTCCGTTCCCCCTCGGGAGCCCTGCACATCCTGTGGTTGGCAGCTTTAGGCACGGATACTGGGCAGGGTGACTTTATCCCATCGCAAAGAAGGGAAAGAAAGCAAAGAAGGGCATCTCTTGGGGATGCCAAGGTGACACCTTTGAGGAGCGCCTGCTCTACCTTCAGCCCAGCCCCCCCAGGAGCAGAGGGGCCATTTCTCACCCCTAGTTCCGTCCTCCCAACCCCAGCTCTCAAGGCCCAAAGAGGACAGCAGTGGCCTGAGTCACACCTCCTGCCTCTCCCGCTGAGCCTGTCCCCAGCAGTCCCTGTGAAAATGTCGCTTCGTGGTGGGTGCTCTGCAAGACATTAGCAGCAGGAGTGGATGAGGGCCATCATTTCTCTACTACAAATAGTGCTGTTAAGATTTAGCCAGGGCCAGGGCGCGGTGGCTCATGCCTGTAATCCTAGCACTCTGGGAGGCCGAGGCCGGCGGATTGCTCGAGGTCAGGAGTTCGAAACCAGCCTGAGCAAGAGCAAGACCCCGTCTCTACCATAAATATAAAGAAATTAATTGGCCAACTAAAAATATATAGAAAAAATTAGCCGGGCATGGTGGTGCATGCCTGTAGTCCCAGCTACTCGGGAGGCTGAGGCAGGAGGATCGCTTGAGCCCAGGAGTTTGAGGTTGCTGTGAGCTAGGCTGATGCCATGGCACTCACTCTAGCCTGGGCAACAAAGCG
>VSMD01123864.1:0-12374 GCA_008750895.1 Mirza zaza
AGGAGTTCAGGGTAGCAGCACTAGTTTCCATGGCCACTTTCTGGAGATGCCCTTCCTACATTCTGAACTGTGTGAGGGGTTATTATTTTTTGTTCCTTCACCATGCAAAGGAATTAGAAGAATTTCCTACTGAGAAGAGCTAAAATGCATGCCTGGGACAGGTGGCTCCAAAGCCTCTCTTCACTTAACAGACACTGGTCTTATCATCCCCATGGCTTCCCCTTTCCTTCTGCTCATTGCTGATTGGCAGTCACTGCCCACCACAGCCCAGATCCCAGAAAGTCTGTTCACCCTCCGGCACATCCTCATTCTGCCATCCTCTGTCACCTACCCTTGCTCCTCCTCTCCCCTCATTTTAGCTTTTCACGGATCTGTAATTCATTCCTTAGCAGTCATTCAGAAAACATTTGGGGGCCTGAAGGTGCCAGGCTCTGTGCCAGGCACTGGATGTGTTCGGCCAATAAGACGAGCAAACTCCCTGCCCACGTGGAGCACACAGTCTGGGTGGGGACAGAAGAAACACAAGTACACGCACGCATCCATGTATATAATAAGCACCAGTTGCTTTCAGGGCGCTGAGGCGGAGCAGTCGGACCCGGGACAGAGCACAGCGGGCAAGGGTTTGTGTAAGACGCAGGTCTCTGAGGAAGTATCTTCTAGGTTGAGAAGTAAAGAGGGAGAAGGAGCCAAGCTTCCCAAGGGTTAGGGGAGGGCAATCCACACAGAGGGCCCATGCAAAGGCCCTGCGATGAGATCTGGTCCCAGATCTGAGCAGTGAGTACAGAACAAAGTGGCATGAGAGGAAAATGGCATGAGTGCCCCTGAGGTGGGCGGGGCCCAGGGGGAGTTCGGATTTTGTTCCGAGTGTGCAACCTATTCTCCTAGTACTCCCAGGAAAAACCATGTCAAAGAAAACAAACCTAAAAATAACAGGAAAGAAAAGATTTTAACAAATATTTTCATGTCTACTGAATGCCCAGACAGCTGATGGAGTGCTAACCTTCCTCACAACACTGGAAATCTGTCAGGGTTGCAGTTTGAATGACAAGCCAGGAACTGACTAGAAAATGATCTTGCAAAAAGATTCACATGGCAATTGTGCTATGAATCCTTAACAGAAATTAATTAATAAGTGGATAATCTCTCAAAGATCCTGTCAGGTAGAGATCATGACCTTCATTTTACGTATGAGGAAATAAAGCTGAGAGGGGTCCCAGACCTAATCGGGTAGAAGTAGGATTTCCGACCAGGCTCATCTCACTCCCAAACTTAGTCTTAACTTTTATGTTGCACGTCCCCCTAATTCCATCAATTTAATAAAATACCATCTTGTTTGATCAGCATTACTGAAGAATAATGTATGCTATAGGAAGAAGCCTCTTGGACCACAGAGATGCTGTTAAATTTAAAACTTTAAAATTTATTCCTCTTTGGATGAGAATTTTTCAAATGTCTGCCCTTCGTATTCCAAATCCCACACTGACATTACCAGCATCTGGATTCCAAGACGCTGCCCTCGGGCACTTGGAAGTGCAAGACCTACCTGCTTGCTTCTAAACCAAATGGACTCACACTGAGGCCATTATTTTATTTTATTTTATTTTTTATTTTTCTGTGTTTTATTCTCTTCCTTTCTCTTCATTCACTTTCAGGAGTTTTTTTGTTTTTTTTTTTTTTTTAATTCTTTCCTGTCTCTTTATTCACTGTTGGGACTTTACTTCTTGTAAGTGGGGTTGCTCTGGCACCTTTTCCCTAAACATTAATGTGCTAGCTGTTATTTTCTTAGGATTGAGAAACGTGATGATTTAGCACTTTTAGTAAAAGAAGAATAAAGAGAAGCTGAGCAGAGAGGATTAAATGCAAAGACACAGTGCTATGAAAAATCTGTGTGCTGGAGGGCTGGCTAGAAAGGCAGGAGTGTAGGGTCCCTCAGAGGAGGGGAGGGGTGAGCTGGAACCACGGGTGGAGGCCAGATCAGGTAGGAGACAGATCAGGTAGGGGATGGTCATCCAGAAGGTCTTCCAAGAGGGAAGTTCAGAACTCAGGACACAGTCTTTCATGGGTGTTCCCATTTTACGTGGCGGTTGGGTTGTCAGACCTTCTATAAAATCTTATCTAATCCCATTATATACATGAAATGTTTTCCCCTTGACTCTATGAGAGAGTAAATAGGAGTAAGAAATCAGAAATCCAGGTGAATACTGCAAAGCCCCAGCCCCTAAAGAAGAGGAAAAAGAAGAAAGAGGAGAAGAGAAGACTGAGGAGGAGGAGGAGGAGGAAAAGGAGAAGGAAGGAAGGAAGGAAGGAAGGAAGGGAGGGAGGGAGGAGGGAAGGGAGGGTCCAAGAGGTGTTTCCCTGGGGATGAGAGGACAGATCCAGGTTTGTGGAGTCTGAACTTGCACAATGAGAGCCCCGTTTAAAAAAATATAAATTAGATACAAATATAAATATTTTTTGAAATAAGAAAAGTAATTATAAAAATTACAAATTTTGTAATAGAAACTGAAAAATAGCTTAGCATCACAAACATCCAAAAAATGACACATTTTTATTAATTAACTACCAGATACACATATACACAGAAGTGACTGTAAATCACATAAATATACCTCATTAAATCCAAACAAAATGCAGCCCCAACTCAGCTTCCCGTTAGTCTGATGCCTCTGGCTACTCCAATGCCACCCCCACCCATGCTGGTAAATGTGACAGAGGGTAAGTCACAGTGGAAAGAGATGGTGTTCTTCACTCATGGTAGGCAGAATCTCTATCGGATTCTTACGAAAACATACAGCCATGTGAGCGCAAGGCCAGGGCGCCTTAAACTTCCGAACTCACAGTGACCCTGGCCCAGTGCCTTCCCCTCCTCCAGCTCTGCCCATCTCAATGATCAAAGGACCCTCACCCTCCCTCCTCGCCCTCCATGGGAAGCAGAAGACATCTATGATCCTGGTTTAATAAGTCAGGAGAACTCACATCTCCCAATTCAGACCCATCAAAACACGCCACCTCCCACAGAAAACACAACGGAAGCCAGGGAGCAGAATGAGTCGGCAACATTCATCCCACTGGAGTCTTACGGGCTCCTGGCTCTAAAATGCTTCCCAGAGACAGCGACCCGGATAGCAGCATCCAAACCAGTGCTCCACCGGCACCAAGTGCGCGAGTGTATGGGAATAGGGGTGAGCGTGTTCCTCTGCAGCCGGGACTTCGAGCGCCTGGGTCATTACTGCCACCTTTCCTATTCCGGGGAGGTGGTGACATGGCCAGTCTGTGAGCCGTTATTTGTTTCTACGGCAAGGCTTGTACAACTCCTTTTCTGGGGTTTTCACCAGCAACCCTGCTTTCTGAACTGGACTCTGCTTATCAGTGTCATAGAAGGAGGAGGACAAAGATGTGTCACCAGCACCACTGTCCCTGGCGTCACGGAGCCCGCGGCCAGCCTGAACCATTCCACTGCCTTACTTTACGGGCCGTGGGGTCAGCAAGCCTACAGCAGATTAAATACTAACTATCGGGGCTCCAAGCAGCAATGAGCAAGTGAACCATGTCCACCCCAATCTGAAAGGTCATTTGCTGCCAGGCGGTGATTTGGACTTTATGAAAGAACATGGCTGATGACCCAGAGCCGTTCATTTATCACTCATGGGAGTAAGAAGCCAAGGATCCTCCAACAGACAGGCCTGGCCTTTGTTCACAAGGCTAGTGGGGTCACTCTGGTGGCCCTAAACAACCCTGGGGGGGGGGCAGTGTGCATCCAAGGAAAACTGAGGAAGCAGAGTGGGGAGTGGAAAGGGATCAGGACAGGAGACTCAAGGGGAACATGGCGCATAACTCTATTTCCTGGCCCGGAAATAGCTGCAGACATTATTGACAAAGAATATGAACACGTGTGACTTATTTGCTGTAAACAAATGCCTCGAGTGACAACCAATCACCTTTCTTTTTTTCCTTTTTCTTTTTTGCTTTGCTTTGTTTTGGTGTTTTGCTGTCCTTTGCATTTCCTTTTGACAGAATTACTCTCGATTACAGGTCACCATGCAAAGCACTTTTCACACATTACCTCTCTTTTACTTTGAGTAACAGTGCTAAAGAGGAGATATTGTTGTTCTCATTTTACACACGGGAGAACAGAGGCTCAGCAAGGGGACAGCTATAACCATGGGTTGTGACCCTGTATCTGTCTCTCTCGCAGCCCAGGCCTGTTCCATTAGGAACATGTGGCATCTTTCCCTTGCTAAGCAGACAGTCATCATAGGGTCCTTCTTGCCACCCCACCTACCATTTGAGAAGGGATTTTTTTCTGTCCCTCTTGTCTTGGGCACCCTAAGCCACATCCTGCCTACCCCTTTGTTTTTGGTGGCAATTTGAGGACAGATCTAGGTGAGAGCAGACTCCTCTAGAGCGGGCAGTACCTTCTCGGTTGTGCCCCTGAGGTGGGCAACTTCTGCGGCCCTTCCCTGCTGCAGGGACCTACAGTCTGCAGTGCAGTGGGAAGCAGAGGAGAAAAGCCCAGAGACAGTTCTCAGCCAATGGGGAGCGGGAGTTGGTGGACAAATGCCCACCTCCTGACACCCAGACACAACTCTGGGAGACATCGTGTCTGGCCCTAAAAGAATCACATCTGCATTTGCCTACCCAAATTCATAATTCATAATGAATTCATAATTAAAAAACAAAACAAAACTAAGCCATCTCCCAATGACCCTTCCCATCCCACGTGCCTAATGGCAGCCCTCGTGCTTCAGCCTGTGAGCTTTTCACACGGGCGAGTCAAGCTTCGCAAATGAAGGACTTTCTTCCCCGTTTTATTCCTTAACCAGTTATTTTCCATAACCACAGCTTTCTTTAATTAAAAAAAAAAAGATGCAGAAGAAAGAAGCAAGCTCTAAACATTCTTTGTTTTCTTTGTTCAAAGTGCTGCAGCCTCACTGCCTCCTATCCCTGTTATAAGGAGAGCTCGTCAGAGCTGCCCCGCACTGCAGGCAGGCCCTCTGCTTAGCTAAGGTGGGGAGCAGAGCACACTGTAATTAAACAAACTTAAATGATGATACTCTAATAAATTAATTAGTGAGAGAATATCAATTTGCTGTCAGGTATTTAGGCATAAATTATAGGTAGTTCATATAAACGACTCTAAGGTTTATTACTTTTACACAAAAAAATTTAAAATGTTTTCCTCTTCACATTATTAGTTTTCTATTACCTAGAAATAGCATCAGAGCAACAGATTTTCTTCCCTGATGCACACATGTACACACACATTTTGACCCTCATATTTGCTAACAATCAAAGATTCTGGATCTCCTTTCACTAAAAGTGGTTTGCGTGTGTTTCCACGCTGACCCAGGTCCACTGTTGTAGGCTGAATAATGGCCCCTCCAATAGGTCCATGTCCTGGTCCCCAGAATCTGTAAATGGTACCTTATATGGCAAAAGGGATATCACAGATATGATTAAGTTAAGAATCTTGAGATGGAGAGATTATCTGAGTGAGCCCATTGTAATCACAGTGTTCCTTATAAGAGGGAGACAGGAGAAATCAGAGTCGGGTAGAAAGCAATGAGATGACAGAAGCAGAGACTGGAGTGATGTGGCCAGGAACCAAGGAATACCCCACAGCCTCTAGAAGCTGGCACAGGCAGGCAGATGCATCCTGCCCTCAGAGCCTCCAGAAGAAACCGGCCCTGCCGACACCTTGACCTTAGCCCAGTGAAACCGATGTCAGACTTCTGACCTCCAGAAATGCAGGAGAATAAATCCGTGTCGTTTTAAGCCCCTAAGTTTGTGTCAATTTGTTACAGCAGCCATAGGAAACAGACACAGCTGCCCTCCCATCCTGCAACTTCTTTTCCAGGCTGCCCTGCCTGCCACTCACCCTGCTCCATGCCCCTAACCTAACATCACATTCAACTGAGGGGCTCAGGAGCAGCTCCTTCCTCATTGTCCCCGAATGACATGTCCTGGGTGTTGGAGGCCTCAAGGCAGCAGAAACTCTGTACCAGGAGAAGTAATGCTTGCAAGCAAGTAGTGGGAGGTACAGGAACAATCGGGAGTGTAGGACAGCAGCAGGGGCTACAGAAAAGGCTTTGACAGTTGTCAGCATGCGAATTGGATGGCTGAAGGCAATCAGTAGAGACCACAAGAATATATGACAGTGACCTGGACAGAACTAGGAAGACACCACAGAAAGTTGACAAGAGAAAATGTGATCTAGACCATCATTTTTAAAACTTTTTCTTGAGCTGAAATACACTCTCAGGGAGATGATGAAGAGGATTCCATCTCATTCAGAGAAAGCTCTTGAGGTCCTTCCCAGGCACAGGGACACTAGAATAGTCAAAGCTTCTGCCCTTAAGGCGATAACTGATAATTTCATTATAATGTCATGTGTGGTAATGGTATCAGCCTGTGAACTCAAGGGGCACAGTGGAAGAGACAGTGAGTCCAACCTAAGGACTGGAGAAAACCTTCCTGGAGGAAGTAATAGTTAAGAGGGTCTTGAAGGATAAGTAGGAAGAGTGAGAAAGGACAGAAGTCAGTACAAGAAGTAGCATTAAGACAGAGGAGCTAGTTAAATGGATATGAGTGTAACCAGGTCCAAGCTCTTACTACTCAGAGACTGGCAGGAGAGCCAATAAGCTGAGAGATGAAAAGTCGGGGCAAGGAAAGCAACTTTTATTCAGAGAACCAGCAAACTGAGAATATGGTGGACTAGCGTCCTCAAGAATCATCTTAAGTTAGTATGAACTTTAGGCTCCTTTTATCTTAAGGGAAGGTGGGGGCTGGGTTACAAGACGTAACCAAAGACCAATCACAGACATCTGGGTGTCAGCGAGGATCTGAGGAGGTTGTAAAACTTCTTTGTTCTTGGTCATTTAACAAAGACAAAGGTCAGGTTAGGATGTTCTTACAAATCTTCTTTCACCATAGAATTGTTACTCATATATATGCTTTCCTTACCTCCCTGGGAGCTAGCTTTGAGAAAGGGGGCAGTTGTCACCTTGCTTCTAGCCTACCTGTGGAGCTAAGCAGAAGCTTTCAACCTAAAGGATATTACCACAGAGGGTCAGAAACAAAATGGAGCCAGTTATGTTAAGCCTCCTTTCCACTGCTACATGAGGAGATGAGCTCCCCCAAGAAGCTTATGCACAGTAAGAAGAACAGAGGAGCAAGGATGGAGCCCAGGAGGAGACTAAGGGTTAAAGAGGAGACAGAGGAAAAGATACCCAAAAGTTAGTAAAAAAAGCAAAAAGAGGAGAAGAGGAATGTCTAGAGAAAATGGCGACATGGAATCCAAGAGCTTCAGGATCAAGGGCTTCAGGAAGGAGGTAGTTCAGCAAGATAAGTACTGAGAGGGATGACAGAAAGTCATGAGTGAATTTTCCTGGAGTAGTTTTATTAGATTATGACAGAAAAACCAGATTGCAAAGGACTAAGAAGTAAATGGAAGTGTAGACGTGGGGGAAGCATGTTGAGAATGCACTTTCAAGTACCTTGGTGGAGAAGGAAATGAGAACCATGCCCACTTGTCAGGTTTTTAAACTTTAACGACAAAAATAGGCTTTACAAGCTGCCACTAAAAAGAAGAGATAAGACTTACATACACAAAGAGAATATAAGAATCAACTTGGATCATCCTCCTCAGACTTGGGCAAAACTAAAATAAATGAAAATATCACCACAAGAACAGTGGGGCAAGCTGGCTGGGAAGAAGAAAAACATTTTAAAAGTAAGAGACTATATATAAAAAACTTGTCAAAGAAATCTCAAATTAAAGATCACAGGAAGAATTGAAGACATCTGAAAGCAGATGAACTATAGAAATAAATGGGAATAGTTAGAGAAATTTACAACAAAGAAGTGGATTCTACATCAAAGAAGCAAAATTAACAATAATAATTAGACAAAATGTTGTGAAAATTGTAAGGTGAAAACATAGATATAGGTTAAGGATTTCAGATAATCAATATTTAATGATGAAGTAGGAGACAGAGGACTACATATTCCAAAAACCTGGTTTCCACAGTCAGTCATCTCCAAATTTAGCAAACATTCCCTAAACGCTGACCTAGGGAATAAGATTTTATTTACATGATAACAAAACTTAATAGTAATAAACATAAAAATGAAAGTCAAGTTTAAGTAGAATGTTAACATGTTCTTTTTATGGAAACCAAGTGGCCAGATAAGATTTTGATAGATCTAATATAAAACTAAAGAGTTTGAAGTCCACAACAGAAAACAAGTGATTGAAATGGTACAGGAATCCTCCTTCACACACGCACACACACAAAAAAAAAAAAAAAAAAAAAAAAATGAAATGGTAAAGGAAAATAAAGAACAGGAAGGGAATGATCAGTGGTGCCAAATGCTGTTGAAAAGTCTGGTAGGACAAAGACTGAGAACTGATCATCAGCATTACATGGAAGTCACTGAGAACCAAGACAAAGTCTTCAGTGGAGTAGAGGGGAGGAAGTTCTGAGTGGAGCAGGTTCCAGACAGAAAGAGAGAAGAGAAAGTGGAGACAGTGAGTCTGGACAACTCTTTTGCCATACAGGGGAATAGACAAATCGGGCTATAGTTTATAGAATCATGGCCAGGAGGTGGCTCATGCCTGTAAACCCAGCACTTGGGAGGGCAAGGCTAGAGGATCGCTTGAGGCCAGGAGTTTGAGACCAGCCTGGGCAACACAGTGAGACTCTATCTCTACAAAAAATAAATAAATTATAAAAAAACTACATAGAATCAAGAGACTCTTTTTTTAAAACCTAGAAGATATTATACTGTGTTTGTAAGATGATGGAAATGATCCAGGGAAGAGGGGGAAAGTGATGAAGCAAGAGTGATTGGCAGCCAATTGCAGGAGCTGAGCCCTGAGCAAGAAAGAATACGGCACGCAAGGCACATGGGAAGCACTGGCGTTAGTTAGGAGCAGGGATGATTCATCTCAGTGAACAGGAGGGAAGGAAGAGTACATAGGTCCAGATCCAGATAGGTGAATATATTTTGTAGCAGGAATCTATAGAATATTTTTGATTGCTTCATCACCATGAGGGAAACAGAGTCATCAGGTGAGAGTGAGCAGAGGGTTGGTTTGAGGTTTAAGGAGGACAAGGGTGCAACAGTTAACCTACAAGAATGGGAGAGTGAATTGACTAAGGTGATTTAACATGATTTCCACGTGGCCTTTTCTACCTGATATTGGTAGCCATGAATTTTCAGTAAGACCAGTCTGCATGTTTGCATGTTTTTCTTCAGCCACAATCTGTCTCTTTTAGATTTCATCAGGGTTAGGGCTTGTCAGGTGGGTAGGCAAAGGTATTGAGGGTACATGCAAGGCAGTGATTATTCAAATAGACCATGGAGAGAAATAGGGAGATGAGGGGCATGAGGAACAGTCAAAAAATGGCAAAGTCAATGGATATCAGAGCTCCTACAGTAGCACAAAAATGTTGCAGTGGGGTTATTTAGAAATATGGAAGGTAGGCCGGGCCCGTTGGCTCATGCCTGTAATCCTAGCACTCTGGGAGGCTGAAGCAGGCAGATTGCTCAACATCAGGAGTTCGAAACCAGCCTGAGCAAGAGCAAGACCCGGTTTCTACTATAAATAGAAATAAATTAATTGGCCAACTAATATATATAGAAAAAATTAGCCAGGCATGGTGGCACATGCCTGTAGTCCCAGCTACTCGGGAGGCTGAGGCAGCAGGATTGCTTGAGCCCAGGAGTTTGAGGTTGCTGTGAGCTAGACTGATGCCATGGCACTCACTCTAGCCCGGGCAACAAAGTGAGACTCTGTCTCAAGACAGATAGATAGATAGATAGATAGATAGATAGATAGATAGATAGATACATAGATAGATAAATAGATAGATAGATAGATAGATAGATAGATAGATAGATAGATAGATAGATAGATAAGGAAGGTAATGATCAGAAAGTGGAATGCTAGAAACAGATATGGAAGGTATGTAGTGACCAGTAAGAACAAAGTCAGGCTAGAGATTCTTAACCTTGCCTATACATTAGAATTGTTTGGGGACTGAAAAAAGCAAAATAGAACAATACCCAAATCTTTCCCAAAACAAATTGACTCAAAGTCTCTGGTGGTGAGGAGTGGGTGTCGGTGTGTTTTTGTTTGTGTACCAGTGCCCTGGGAGATCCTAATATGTAGCTGTGGTCAAGAACCACTAGTCTAGGGCAGGTTTATGTTAAAAACCTACCATGAGGTTAAGTGTTTTGGGCTCATATTAATGTGTGGTCAGTTAAATCCAAGTCTTTTCCACATGACCTCCTACAGGACCTTGTCTCTATTTATCTATTTATCTGGGAAACCAAGTTTTTAAATCTAAATGTAGGCATTTTTATGTTTTCCTCTTCATTCATTCAATCTTACTGACTTGAAGGTTAGCCTATTGAGATCATTTTAAATTTTGTTTCATGATGTTAGCTGCATCTTCCAATTTCTTCCATCCACAGATATGGTTAGGAAGCCTTCTATGTCTTCCTGTAAATGATTAAACTGTTAAATGAATCTAACCAAGGAGTGACACTCTAATAGAGACCTCCTAGCAATCCAGCACCCTTTGGATCACACCTTTTCAACCAGCCAGGAATGCTTTCGTTTCTTACTCATTCCACAAATATGTAATGATTGCCAGCTATGGGCTAGATCCTGTATGAGCTTGTTGGGATGCAAATGTGACCAAGACAGGGGTGGTTCCTGCCCTCCTGGAGCTTACATTCTTGTGAGAAGACAATCAATAAGTAAACAAATGAACCAGCAAAATAATTAGATATGTGGTAAGTGTGAGAAAGAAAAACAAACAGAATGCTGTGCTGGAGACTATTGAAAATGATAATTTGGATATATGGTCGTCCAAGCCATGTATTAGCCCCAAATTTTCAGTTGTCCATAAGGACATTATAAGAGACTTAGAAAAGATATTTCTGACATCCATAGACCTCGAGTCTAATGCATGCTCCTGCTCTAACCATGGTTTAGCATGATTTGTTCTTTATGAACCCCTACTGCATCTCTCCAACTCTTTCCAAAAATGCCCATACACTTTCTGCTTAATCATCCATCCTAAAGCTTATTGAACTCAATGAGCAATTGTTTCAAGAATCCATCATTTTCTCACTTGAACATCAAACATTTGGCCTATTAGACTTCTGGTATTAATGATAAACTACTATTTATTTTGTATTTTATGTACACATATATATTTGAAGACTCATTAAATATTTTATGTGCAATGCTGCATTTAACGTTTATAATACTCTTACGAAGTATATACTCTTATTCCCACTTAAGAGATGGAGAAGTCATTGCTCAGAGGGTTTAAATTCCTCTGTGGTTACAGAGTGCTTCAGTGGAGTTGTGGAGATTTGAATCCAGACAATCTGTCTCAAAGCCAGAGCTCTTCACAATTATATTCGACAGAGCTAGTAACAGTCTTGTTCTCAAAGACAACCAGCTGTAGCTTCCAGCTCACACATATTTAGATAATAATGTGAGGCAAAGATTAAAATTGCAGCACCAGGATGGGTGGGCAAACAACATCATCCCACTCAGTGTTGTTATTTCTAAGAATTAGAAATAAGACAAAGAATTAATAGCAAAAATTTGCAAGTTGCAATAGAAACATGCAACAAGTAATTGCATCCATGAAAATGTCTTAATAATGATAATGATGTATGGTGTATCCTCAAGCCTGAAGCTATGGCCAGACCCTGAATCTGTGCTGAGCACAGGGACATGACCCCACAGATCCCTGGTAATTACCAGGTGATCACTAGCATCTGTCTGGCTTTGCTGAAGGGCTGGGTCATTCTTGTATTCACAACTGGAAGTCAAACAATTAACTCTTGCCTCATCTTTCTTCATTCAAAACATGGAGTTTAGAGTACAATAGATGTCATTATTAAATACCTTGTTAAATTTGGGATCTTTCAGTGCTTTGATCTGATTAGAATTCCCATGTAGAGGGAGAAAGCACATTTTCACTATTTCAGAAGGTAAGATTTGGCCAGGTGCGGTGAATCATGCCTATAATCATAGCACTCTGGGAGGCCCAGGAGGGAGGATCACTTGGGCTCAGGAGTTCCAGACCAGCTTGAGCAAGAGTGAGACTCTGTCTCTACTAAAAATAGAAAGATGAGCTGAGTGTGGTGGTGTGTACCTGTAGTCACAGCTCCTCAGGAGGCTGAGGCAGGAGGATCACTTGAGCCCAGGAATTTGAGGTTGCTGTGAGCTGGGCTGACTCTATGGCACTCCAGCCCAGGCAGCAGAGCAAGGCTCTGTCTAAAAAGAAGAAAGGAAAGGGAAAGGGAAAGGGAAAGGGAAAGGGAAAGGGAAAGGGAAAGGG